>CANYBF010182543.1:0-15786 GCA_948192965.1 Dalechampia spathulata
GTGTCAAAAACATATGCGATCGCATATGTTTGTGACCGCCGCATATGTTTAAAACATACGCGACGTGAAACGTCCTAAGATGGGCCTGAATTGGCCCAGAACGGCCCGAAATGGTCCCGAATCAATCCCAAAGTTAATCCCAGTTATTTGTGAAGGCCGTGTGGTGATGGGGAGTCCTGTTTTTCTAGTCGAATCTAAGCGGTCCAAATTTAGGGTGCGACAGAGTGGTTATTGAAATATTTCTTTGTGTTAAGCATGTTATTAATACTTCATATTCTTCATTAAAGGTGCATTTGGATAACTTGTTTTCTAAATATGGTCTATTTATTTCTAAACTTTGAGGTCAAGGATATGATGATGCATCAAATATGAGAGGAAAATTTAATGGGTTAAAGACATTGATTTTGAATGAAAATCCATGTGCTTTTTATGTTCACTATTTTGCTCATCAATTACAATTAATGATTGTTTCTGTTATAAAGAATATTATTATTGTTAGTGAATTCTTTGGTTATCTCATCATGATTGCCAATATTGTGGGTGCTTCCTGTAAAAGAAAATGCATTACTTCAAAAGCAACATGAGAAAATTATGGAAAATTTAGGGAAAGGTGAGATAATTTTAAGAAGAGGTAAAAATCAAGAAATTAATCTTATAAGGCCTGGTGACACTCGATGAGGTTCACATTATATAACTTTGGTTTGTTTATTTACAATGTGGGAAGCAGTGCTAGAGGTGTTACAAAATGTTCGTGATGATGGAAGTATTAAAGATCAAAAAGGCACAACATCAGGTTTATTACAAAGGATGGAGAGCTTTGAATTTATTTTCATCTTGCATTTGATGATGAAAGTATTAGCTTTGACTAATGAGTTATTATTTTCTTTATAACAAAAAGATCAAAACATTATTAATGCAATGAGTTTGATCATGAATATAAAAGATCTTTTTCAAGAATTGAGAGAAAATGGATGGAATGAATTTATAGAAGATGTGAGGAAATTTTATGATACAATGTTTATTCCAGTGCCAAATATGGAGGATAACATACAGATTAGAGGTCGTTCAAGGCATGAAGGGCAATTTGTTACTTACTATCATTATTATCATGGTGAGATCTTTATTATTATTATTGATTTGATTATTGGTGAGATGAACAACTGATTCAGTGAAACATCTATAGAATTATTGCAATGCATTACTTGTCTTAATCCAAGAAATTCCTTTGCTAAATTTGATTGTGACATGCTTCTTTGACTTGTTGAGATTTATACGAAGGATTTCTCTATATTTGATCATGTAGTTTTTAAACAATAACTTGAAACATATGTTTATCATATGAGAAATAGTGATGACTTCTTAAGTTGTCAAGATCTTGTAAGTCTTGTTGTGAAGATAGTTCAAACAGATAAATATTTTATTTTTCCATTCATTTATCATCTTATCAAGTTGGTATTAATTTTACCGGTCGTAACAGTAATAGTTAAAAGAGCATTCTCATCAATGAACATTATTAAAACAAACTTACGAAATAAGATAAGTGATGAATAGTTGAATGACATGATGGTGTATTATATCAAGCAACAGATATTTAAAGGAATTGATGAAGAAAAGATTCTACAACATTTTCAAAACATGCAAAATCAAAGAATTCAACTTCCTCCTCGTTTATATTAGTAATAGTATGTTTATTTCTTTAAAAATTATTGTAAACATGTTAGTGTGTTGAATTATTAATGAAATTTTAGTTTATTTTCATATATGTTTAGTTAAATTTTTAGCCCCCTTGATTAAATTCTTGGCTCCGCCCCTGCCCGTAATCCTAATGAATATCCCTAGGGTGTGAGCAATCTTACCCACTAGTAGATGGAAAGTATGTGTCGAGTCCATCCATCTCTCTATCATCATGATAATAGTATAACAACTACTCTTCTTCTCTATGCCAGTGTAGTAGGAGATGTATCATCCAAATCTGCTTTGATCCATGTACTCTCGTATCTCATGTGGAAGTCATAAATACCACTTATGTATGCTGTGAACATTGCTAACACCTATTATGATCTTCTTTCTCTACAAATCATAATATTTAGATCAGATTTCAAACCAAAATTTTCAAAACCATATGTATAAATCCTAAAACACATATTTTTATGCCCAACCACAAGCCTAAACCCTTGGAGAAAGCCTTTTCTTTCAACTTTTGGTACTAGCTCATTGAGTTTTATCCATAAAACTCACTTTATGCAGTGCATAAAGTATTATATAGCATATATCTAATAAAATTTCATGCATATATAGCACATATAGTTATGGTCTCTATTATGTACGATTCATATAGTCTTCATGCAATGCATGAAGTTATTTGTTACACTATATATGATGCATATAGTACTTCATATGATGCATGAAATTGCTATTTTCCTAGATATGATGCATGTAACCCTATATGTAATGCATGAAATTGCTAATTTATGAGATATGATGCATGTAACGCTATATATGATGCATGAAGAGAGATTTATGGCCAAAAATTTTATTATCTTACTTCTGTTGAGACTAAAATTCCTTAAATCAAAGCATAACCCTAGCAAAAGTGTGTTTTTCTCATCCTAAATGAGTTTAAAATTAAGTGAAACTTAGTTGGATTTGAAGATCCATACCTTTTCCAATAGTGCTTGAGATTGATGGGAATCCAAAGCAAAGGATTTTGGCATCTGATAGCAAGGATGGCCCTTTCATCCAAAGCAAAGTTTTTGACTCTCACAAGTCAGTGAATGAAATTGGCCTTTTCATGTGCACTTGCTGTGAACTTACTCTTTTCTTGATATGGCTTGACACAAGTTCTCAAATTAAAACTAAGTTGCACATACATATTTCATAGCCTTATGAATCATTTAAACATATAACACATCTAGTTTATGACTCATGTAAGCCGATGCATGAAGTGATTTTTGAACTTCATGTGTAGCATGTATCACTTCATGCATAGTATGAAGTTGATTTTTTAACTTCATGCATTGCATATAGTACTTCATGCAGTGCATGAAGTTTAAAAATTGACTTTTTCCTATATTGCTAAAATATGACTGACCGTTTACCTCTTAGATCTTATATATATCCTTTAGGAATTATGTTTTAGGGGTCCCAAATCATTTTTAAGGTAAAAATCTATTAAAATTAAATCAAAATTAATTATACTTAATTAATCTTAATTTGGTAATTAGAGAGTGATTAATTACTCAAAAACCCTAATCATACTTAAAAATCAAGGATTAAAGCTTCATCAAGCATTGGTAGGCTTCCTCCTTCCCTTTTCTCATGTGATTTTCTCTTTATGATGAGTTTTTTATTATGATTTTGCTTATTTCTAAATGCCATTGTAGCATTGAAGACTCTTTAATAGTCTAAATGATCTGTAACAGTCGAATAACTTGTTTATAGTCATGATTTTGATGAAAAAACTTGATTTTATCTTTTGATAAATAACTTCATGCAATGTATATACTGCTTTGTATGATGGATGAAGTTTTTTTTCTACTTATTGTAATATACATACAACTTTGTATGACACATATTCCACTTTCTTTCACTTTGTGTGATACACGTTTGCACTTGTGCAATGCATGAATTGTTCTAGGTCCACTAAAACTTGAATTTTCAATCATTTTTGCTTTAGATTTTGATTTATTTGAAGTTTCCAGGAACATTTATGATCTCACAGTGATCCTAATGATTTGGATTTATCATAAATGATTCCAATTTCATTAATTTTGGCTTCAAAATTGATTAATCAAATTAAATATTATTATTAATTTGATTTAGTTGTAATTGATATGATTGAGATTAAATTAGATATTGATTATACCTCTAATTAATACCTAATGATGTTGAAGTCTTCTAATTTTAATCTTTATGATCAATTTGGTTGGTTTTACTATTAAATCAATTTAATTTTGCTTAATTTCTCAATTAAATGTCATTTTAATTGCAATTTTGGGTTTAATGATGCTATTAAGCTTAATTAGAAGTTGATTTATTTCTAAATGATATCATATGCGATCTTAGAATCTTTCAATTATACCCTTAATCAATTTTGCCTAAAATTGATTATTTTTATCATTTTTTAAGATTTGACTTATGTTAATTCTCATCTTTTCATGAATGTTGCTAACATATTTTATGAGACTTGGTCCTTGCTTTATGCTTTCACATGGCATTAAGTTGATCAATCGCATCCCCACATTCCTTTTGTTACCTAACATTGAATGTTTATTTTATTTTCTATTTGTACATTTTTGGCTCGTGATGTCCGATGTCATGTTTCCCTTGAGTGAAGGAGTTATTGCTTAATGAATCATATTTTGTATTCACGAAGACCCTTTTATAATAGAATAAACCTCTATTCCCCATTTTACATGTATTAGCATTATTCATTGTGTAACCCTTATCTCTTTTTTGATCCCTTTTTATGGGTCATTATTTAATTTCATGTTGTTATGCTATCTTTTATATATCTGCCATGATTTATGTCTTTATTATGTTATGCTTATGCCATATTACCATGATTTTCATGTCATGCCTATGCCATGTCATCTTACATGTCATGCTTATGTTATGTCTTCTCATATGCTATGCTTATATCATGTCTTCTCATATGTCATGCTTATGTCATATCTTCTCATATGTCATGCTTATGTCATATCTTCTTATATGCCATGCTTATGTCATGTCTTCTCATATGTCATTCTTATGCCATTTCATCTCACATGCCATGCATATACCATATTATCTTATATATGATGCTTTTACCATGTCATCTAATATATCATACATATGTTATGTCATCTAATATGTCATGCATATGTCATGTCATCTAATATGCTATACATCTGCCATGTCATGCTTATGCTATGTCATCTCATGTGCCATGCATGTGCCATGTCATCTAATATGTCATGCTTATGATATGTTAACTCATATTTCATGCCTATATCATACCAGCTCATATGTCATGTTTATGCTACATCATCATACTTCACATGTTATGCCTATGTCATGTCATCCTTACTTATCATGATGTCATATCATGTTTACTATGCTTTATCTACTATGATTGTTGCCATGCTATATCGTGTGTGTGCTTTATTCATGCTTATGAATGCTCACCTGCTTAGGATAATTAACCCGACTAAAATGGTAAAATTGAACTTGTAACTTTTAGAAAATAGATCTTTACCACCAAAACCTATCTTTATAGGGTTTGACTTAACACTCATGCTATGGGTCGATTGAACTAAATCTAAAACCATCCGATGGTGACTCCATCTTGCGACCTATGTCGGGTCCATATCATTCCTCAAGGTAGCCCCTCAAGAAGACCCTCAGGTATCATCTGTTACAAGCTTTGCTATGGGTTACAGTGAAAGCCCCACCTACACATGCATAGTCTCATTTTTGAATTCTAAATATAATTCATATATCTTATTTAAAATATATTATTCTAAACTTAATTCTTGTAATTTTTTATTAAATTTGTAAAATCTAAAGGTGTGACCATTTTTACCATAATTATAATATTCTAAATCCTTATATGTTATATTTGTATTTTTGGTTATTACATTTTTTGTATCAATATTTCTTAGTTTTGCCATAATAATTATCCTTGTTAAACTTTTTCTTATAATATTTTTCATAGAATTTTGTGTGTGGTTTTTATAAGATTTTAAACATTGTCTCTTGTAATCATTATATTTTAGAACCTAATTCTTATTTTTTTTTACACATTTCATATTATAAGACTTTTGAAGTTTTATATCCTAACAAAGGTTTAGACTTTCCTTTTGTATTATACTAATAAGTTGACCATAAGTTAATAGATTTTACATAATTGGATTATTAAATTTCTATTTTACATTATTTCTTACCTTCTTATCTAGGAAAAATGGTAGCCTAGCTAAAAAATTTTCTTTCCAAAAATCTTGGTTTGAATCTTTCTTAAGTATGATATGGGTTAAAAATATTGTTTTATAATGTTGAAAATCACTTAGCTTTTTACACCTACGATTACTCAATAATTTTGCTTTTTATCTTTTAGATGATATGTATTTCCAATAAAATGTAATGATATAGTTAAAATTA
Organism: Dalechampia spathulata; assembly: GCA_948192965.1. Taxonomy (NCBI): domain Eukaryota; kingdom Viridiplantae; phylum Streptophyta; class Magnoliopsida; order Malpighiales; family Euphorbiaceae; genus Dalechampia; species Dalechampia spathulata. The sequence goes on from CANYBF010182543.1 coordinate 6,139, forward strand.
ATGTAGATACTATATCTTGAATTATGTTGTTATGTTCATCTAATACAGGGGTTCCATCTTCATATATTTTTATTGCATTTAAAATTTTTAAATGTTGGTTCTCTTTAAATGATTGTCCTACCAACCTTTTAATTGTTCAGTGAATCCTACTATAATTAATTTTATTATAGTTTTATTAGAGGTGTTAGTTTGAGCCTTATAAGCATTAGCAGCCATAGTCATTTATTGTAATAGGCTAAGTATGTTGTATTCAAAGAGGTTGTTATATTTTATTCATAAATTGAAGAGGCATTGTACTTTTATTATGATAAAACATTTGATCTATTTATTGCACTAAGATTTGGTACTGAAACTATCTATTAGTTATGAGCTATAAGATTTATTTAGGAGTTCAATGTTTTATTAAATAATTCTAAATCCTCAGTTTTAAGGGAAGAGTTTTCTTTTAAGTCTAAATTTCTTTCACATGATACTATATTAATTATTTTAGAGTTAGATGTAGATTGTATATTTTTAAGTTGTTCCTTAATAGCTTTAACAAAGTTCAAATCTTTATCTTATTTTACTTCTTTTTGACCAGATATGGAGACTTGGTAAGGTTTGAAAATATGGATCTTTAATAATAATAATAATAATAATAATAATAACAAGAGTAATAATAATAATAATAATAATAATAATAATAATAATAATAATAATAATAATAGTAATAGTAATAGTAATAGTAATAATAGTAATAATAGTAATAATAGTAATAATAGTAATAATAATAATAATAATAATAATAATAATAATAATAATAATAATGATAATAATGATGATAATAATCATGATGATAATAATAATGATAATAATAATGATAATAATAATAATAATAATGATAATAATAATGATGATAATAATGATGATAATAATGATGATGATAATAATGATGATAATAATGATGATAATAATGACGATGATGATGATGATAATAATAATAATAATAATAATAATAATAATAATAATAATAATAATAATAATAATAATAATAATGTTAGATCCTAGGTTTTGATGTTTGAGTCACGTGTGAGTCAATTTAAGTTATTTGTAATTTTTCATAGTGTTTTCTGTGTTGGTACGGGCATACCAAATAGTGTAGTTGAGTGGTACGGCCATACGGTTGGCCGTACCTAGTTAGTATTGTGTTATTGATTTTAGTACGGGCGTACCATTAGGTGGTACGGCCATACGCGAGCTCGCAGGAAAATTGTTTGTCAGGAAATTTGGTTCGGTACAGGTGTACCAAGTGATGGTACGACCGTACCATATTTCCCTCTATTTTTCCAATAGATAGATTTGAATTTGTACGAGCATACATGTCTGGTACAGTCGTAAGTGACTTATTTGAAAGACTTTTAAGTCTTTCAAATGGCTAGTTTTTGCAAGAACTTTCATTACTCTCAATTCTAACCAGCTAAAACTTGCAGAGCATCTATTTTTGAGCCTTGATCATCAGTTTGAAGTAAGTTTATATTGTATTTGTGTACTTAGCTCTCATTGTTGTATTCCCACAAGTTAGATATTAGGTTTTGTAATTGTGAAATTGGTTTATGATTAATCCTTAGGGATTAAATTGTGTTTGAGGGATTGTGAGGACAATTCTTGTAAAGGTTAGAGTGTAAGCCTTGAAAACACTGGGGTATTGGATTCACTTGGGAATCCATTGTGTAAATTGATTGAATTATTAGTGGAACCCTAAGTTGAGACTTAAGAGAAAGTGGACGTAGGCAAGAGTTTGGCCGAACCACTATAAATCGCACGTATTACCTTCCGTACATGATTTTCATTTGGTATCAGAGCATTTGGTGCTCATTTTCAAAAGAAGTAAAATTCTTGAGTTAAAGATCTTATGGCAACCACCGAGAGTCAATCATTTACAAGACCCTCCATTCTTTGATGGAACAGACTATCCATATTAGAAGCATCGAATAGAAGTGTTCTTGGATAGCAGTGGAATTGAGTTGTACGATTTGATGAGGAAAGAGTACTCACCTCCAACAATCACAATTGATGGCATTGTCTCTCTTAAAGATAAAGACGATTGGACAGTAGAAGAATTGAATGCAAACTTCCAGAACAAAAAGGCAATGAACATTCTCTATTATGCCATAAGTCATGAAGAATTTGGTAGAGTATCCTATTGTGTTACGACAAGGCAAGTGTGGATTGTTTTGGAGACTCACCACGAAGGAACCAACTAAGTACGAAACAAGAAGATTCAGTTGTTGACCTATGAATATGAGTTGTTCAAGATGAAGGTAAATGAGTCAATTTCTAAGATGTATAATCAACTCATGGTGATCACGAATGGATTAATGAAGCTTGGCAAGATGTATCAAAAAGAAGATATCAACAATAAAATCTTACGAGTGCTACCAAAGAAGGATTGGGAGGCTCGGGTGACATCAATCGAAGAAGCAAATGATTTGGATGTGTTATCAACTGATGTGCTTCTAGGAAAGCTTCTTACACATGAGATTACCCTTAGGTAAGGGGTAGAGGAAGATAAAAGAAGAGGGATTGCACTCAAAGCTACAAAAGAGGAAGATTCTTCTTCCACAAGTGAAGGGGATATTGAGAATAAAAATGTTTTACAAAATGAATTTGATTCTTGTAAGATAAAACTTGAGAGTCTTGAAAATGAAAATAAGATTTTGAAAGATGAAAATGATAAGCTTTTAAAGGAAAAGGATTTGTTGAAAGAAAACTTATCTAGATTTGAACAAGGTGAGGTTAAAATAGATATTATTTTGAAACACCAAAAACTTAGTGGTAATAAAGAGGGTCTTGGATCTCAATCTTATTATAGTAATGATGAGCCTAATGATGATGATGATTGTAGTGCATTAAAAGAATTATTAGAAAAGTATGATCTTTTGATCAAAAAGCATAAATCACTTAAGAATAAGCATGCATGCACTATTGAGAATAAAAATGTTTTACAAAATGAATTTGATTCTTGTAAGACAAAACTTGAGAGTCTTGAAAATGAAAATAAGATTTTAAAAGATGAAAATGATAAGCTTTCAAAGGAAAAGGATTTGTTGAAAGAAAACTTGTCTAGATTTGAACAAGGTGAGGTTAAAATAGATACTATTTTGAAACACCAAAAACTTAGTGGTAATAAAGAGGGTCTTGGATTCAATCAAAACTCCTCCTACACCTCTAAGGGAATAGTTTTTGTCAAAGCCTCTACATAAAAACAAACTTCAAATGATTTGAAAAAGAAACACATTCATCTTAAGACTCATAAAGTATATAAGCATGCTAATAAGGTACATCATTATTCATGCTCTTGTTCATATAATCACAATCATTCTCATGCATTTAAAAAGAAAAATGTGCATAATCATTCTAGGTTTAGAAATGTTGTATGCCATTATTGTAACAAAAAGGGGCATGCTACCAATAGATGCTTCATTAGAAAAATACGTTGGAATGATAATGTAGATGCTTCTAACCCCCAAGGACTTAAATATATTTGGGTACCTAAGAATAAGTAAACGAACTTGTTTTGACAAGTATGTTTGAGATCCAAGATTGATGAAAACAAATGGTATTTGGATAGTGGATGCTCAAGGCATATGACTTGGAATGCAAGTCTCTTCTCCCACCTTGAAGAATATTCAGGAGGAGACGTAACCTTTGGAGATAATGGTATAGGTAAAGTTGTTGTAATGGGTAAGATTGGTAAGAATTCCAAATTTTCCTTCAATAAAGTCTTGTTAGTTGATGGATTAATACACAATTTGCTTAGTATTAGTCAATTATATGATAATGGATTTAAGGTAGTATTTGATCCTAAAGGTTGTTATGTGCATAGGATTAGTGACAATAAGTTAGTCTTTCAAGGAGAAAGAATAGAAAACATTTACATGATTGATTTAGATTCATGGTTATGGCATAGAAGGCTTGGACATGCCAGTTTTGAGAGCATCGATGATCTCGGGAAGGATGAACATATGATAGGACTTCCAAAGATCAAATTTGCTAAGGATAAGGTATGTAAAGCATGTCAAATGGGAAAACAGGTAAAATCTTCATTTAAAGCCAAAAACAAGGTAACTTCTAGCAAACCTCTTCAATTATTGCATATGGATTTATTCGATCGAACTAGGGTAGCTAGCTTAGGTGGTATGCATTATGCACTTGTCATTATTGATGATTATTCTAGGTTTACTTGGGTTTCATTCTTAGCTCATAAAGATGACGCTTTCGATGCTTTTCAAAATGTCACAAAAAGAATGCAAAATGAAAAGGGTTATTATATTTCCTCCATTAGAAGTTATCATGGAAAAGAATTTCAAAATGAGAGTTTTAAATCTTTTTGTGAATCACTTGGAATTCACCATAACTTTTCATCTCCTAGAACTCCTCAACAAAATGGGGTAGTTGAAAGGAAAAATCGAACTCTTTGTGACATGGTACATACTATGCTTAATGAGTACCAATTGCCTTTGTAATTTTGGGCCGAAGCGGTCAATACCGCTTGTTATGTCACCAATAGAGTTCATTTAAGACCTATTTTAAACAAAACTCCTTATAAGCTATGAAATGGTAGAAAACCAAGAATTTGGTACCTTAGAGTATTCAGATGCAAATGCTACATCTTAAACACTAAGGATAACCTTGGAAATTTTGATTCTAAGACAGATGAAGGTATTTTCTTAGGTTATGCTACTTCTAGCAAATCATATAGAGTGTTTAATAAACATTCTTTAGTTGTTGAGGAATCTATGCATGTTATTTTTTATGAAACTAAATCCATTGGTCCAAGAAAGGACAATGTTGATGATGATGTAGGTATTCTATTGGAACATGGAAATGAGAAAGAACTTCAACAAGAAGTTATTCCCAAAGATGTTGAGAAGGAAGAAGTGAATGATAATCCTCCATACCTAGTAGAAACTCAAATCAAGCATGATCTTCCAAAGGAGTGGCAATTTCCAAAAGGACACTCCAAGGAGCAAATTCTAGGTGAACCATCAAAAGGGGTAATAACTCGTTTCAAATTTAAAGACATTCATAATAACATTGCATTTATTTCTCAATTAGAGCCTAAGAATGTTAAAGATGCCTTAAATGATGATAGTTGAGTGTTAGCTATGCAAGAAGAGTTAATCCAATTTGATAGGAATAAGGTATGGACCTTAGTGCTTAAGCCTAAAGATATGTCTATTATAGGTACTAAATGGGTATTTAGAAATAAGCTTGATGAAGATGGAGTGATAACTAGGAATAAGGCTAGACTTGTAGCTCAAGGGTATTGTTGTCACACCCCGACCCAAGACCCGAGGGATGACGACATGATCCCGTAGCATAACCATCGCCTTCCCGTCTCATAAAATAATAATTATACTACAAGGGATTTTAAACTCTAATGCTCATATAAAAATCCAACAATAAAAAGAAATAGAAATAAATATACATAACCCTGGATATATACATGGATTCTTATACAATACATTTAATATACTGCCAAATACTACAAATACAGAGAATATGCACAAATATACAAAATTACAAGAGTATTCTTATCTATTAAAAAGGTAGATTTAAGTTGCGTACGGCCGTACCACCATCCGTACGCCCGCACCAACCTAAAAAGCCTGACAAACCCAACTTCCTGTGAGCTGCGGTATGGCCGTACCACCCCTTTGGTATGCCCGTATGGCCACAACTCACCTGATGCACACATTTTCCTGTGAGCATGCGTACAGCTGGACTATCCTCTAGTACACCCGTACGGCCTCCAGGAGCCCTAGCCCCCCTGTTTCCCCTGCTTGGTACGATTGCACGAAACCTCGTACACCCGTACCACACTCAAAACTCCTCTCCTCCCACTCGGACTCACTCTCGAACCACCTGAAATACCCAAAATACAACCCAAACATGCATTCCATCATGCACACATCTAGCATACATACAAACACAATTCATTCAATACGTTATCACGATGCATACACAAGCATACATACACTGAACATATGCAAACAATCATACCACAACATGTATACATACACGTATACATCCGAGCAAGCATACAATAAATACTAAAACTTCTAGGGGGTCAAACGTGGATGTAACAATTATCAAGAAGAAGGTATTGATTTTGATGAAACTTTTGCCCCTGTAGCTAGATTAGAAGCTATTAGGATGTTATTAGCATATGCATCTCACATGAACGTCAAATTATTTCAAATGGATGTTAAAAGTGCTTTTCTAAATGGTTTTATAAATGAAGAAGTTTATGTTGCATAACCACCTGGTTTTGAAGAATTTGAATTTCCTAATCATGTTTTTAAACTTACCAAAGCTTTATATAGCCTTAAACAAGCCCCTAAAGCTTGGTATGATAGGTTAAGTACTTTTCTTATTGACCATGGTTTTGATAAAGGCAAGGCAGACACAACACTTTTTATTAAGCATTACAAACATGATATTCTTCTTATTCAAATTTATGTTGATGACATAGTATTTGGTGCTACTAATGAAAAGTTTTGCAAGGAGTTCTCTGAGTGTATGCAAGGTGAATTTCAAATGAGCATGATGGGAGAGTTGAAGTATTTCCTTGGACTTCAAGTTAAGCAATATGAAGATGGGATCTTCATCAACCAATTTAAGTACACTCAAGAGATGCTCAAGAAATTTGGATTGGAAGACGCTAAAGCTAGCAAAACTCTAATGAGCATGACTACTAAATTATCATTGGATGAAAGTGGGAAGCTAGTAGATCAAAAGAAGTATAGAGGTATGATAGGTAGCCTACTTTATCTAACTGCATCTGGGCCTGATATTATGTTTGCTGTTTGTATGTGTGCTAGATTTCAATCCTCTCCTAGAGAATCTCATTTGAGTGCTATGAAAAGGATTTTTAAATACTTGATTGGAACTATGAACTATGGATTGTGGTATGCCAAAAATGATTCTTTTGATTTAATTACTTATTTTGATGCTGATTTTGCTGGAAACTTGTTGGATAGGAAAAGTACCTCAGGTACTTGTCATTTTTTAGGTAATTACCTGGTTTCTTGGTTTAGTAAGAAGCAAAATTGTGTATCTTTGTCAACTGCTGAATCTGAGTATATATCTGCAGGTTATTGTTATGCTTAAGTTCTTTGGATTCAACAAAAATTAAGGGATTACAATGTTTGTGTTTCATGTACTTCTATTAAATGTGATAACACTAGTGCAATAAATCTTTCTAGGAATCCCATTCAACATTCTAGAACTAAGCATATTGATATTAAACATCATTTTCTGCGTGATAATGTTCAAAAAGGGAAAGTTGTATTGGATTTTGTTTATACAACTCACCAATTGGCAGATATCTTTACAAAACCCCTAAGTGAAGAACGATTGAACTTTATCAAACATGAATTAGGAATGTTAGATGGGTCATTTTTGAAATAGGAGTGATAATGGACTTAGAAAAATTCAAGAATTTTCATCAAAAATTTCAAAATTTTCAGGTTTTAAGTCCCCGTATGGTCATACATGTATTGGTATGCCCGTACATATCTTCTTTCATTATCTGGAAAATCTTGGTACGGCCTATACTCTTTTTAGTACGACCGTACGCGTTCATGTGAGAATTTCTTCCAAAATCCTCATAAGGCCGTATGCTTGAGTGGTACACCCATACACGATTTTGAATTCCAAATGTCTGTGCCTTGTACGATCGTACGTCTCACCCGTACCCCCGTACGCGATATGAATTTTCAAGGCATTTTTGGTCCGTATGGCCATACGCCCATACACGACTTGAAAAACAGTTTTTAAAGCTCATTTTTCAGTTTTCAACTCATTTTCACTTAAATTTCCTCTCAAATTTCCTCTGAAATCCTCTCCAAACACATTTCAAACCTCTCACATTCTTTAATCCTTCCATATTTATCATTTTCGGTTGGTTTTCAATCTTCTAACTATTTTTACTATTCTATTTTAACTATTTTATTACTATTTCAATGCCTTTTTTAAGTTATTTTGATTTTCTGCTCATTATAGGCCTTTTTAACTCTAAGTTCTTTAGAGTTTAGTGTTTAGGATTGTGTTTTGAACTTGTGTGTCAAATTTTATTGATTTCTGTGCAGGTTCAGTTTTGAGTATTTTAAACCGTGTTGAAACTCTACCAAAATTTTTCAAAACCTCTATTTTTTACTATTTAATCACTTTTTCACTAGTTTTTTACTATATCTGATCCTGTTGCCCGCGGTGGCTCTTCCTCATGGAGAGTCAAACGCACCTGTCCTCCTGGCTCAGGCCCTCGTAGCTCCTCTTCCTCTGCTTATGTCGTGAGGACCTCGATTCTAAGTGAGAAAGTCTTCTCTCACTCTCATTTCACGTGTCGCCCTACACTCTGACAGACTCTCTTTTCTTTGTATTTGGTTGTTGATTGTATTATGGCATGTATTCTAAAACAAAGGGGGAGATTTCCAAAACAAAATGTCTTTTAAATGAGTATTGCAAATTAAACTTAAATTGATTGCCAACATCAAAAAGGGGGAGATTGTTAGACCCTAGATTTGGATGTTTGAGTCACGTGTGAGAGTCAATTTAAGTTATTTACAATTTTTTATAGTGTTTTCTGTGTTGGTATGGGTGTACCAGTTTTGGTATGGGCATACCAAATAGTGTAGTTGAGTGGTACGGCTGGCCGTACCTAGTTAGTACTGTATTATTGAGTTCGGTAAGGGCTTACCATTAGGTGGTACGGCCGTACGTGAGCTTGCAGGAAAATGGTTTGTTAGTAAACCTGTTTTGGTAAGGGCGTACCATTGGTGGTACGACCATATGCGAGCTCGCAAGAAAATTGTTTGTCAGGAAATTTGGTTCGGTACGGGTGTACCAAGTGATGGTACGACCGTACCATATTTCCCTCTATTTTTCCAATAGATAGATTTGAATCCGTACGGGCGTACATGTCTGGTACGGTCGTACATGACTTATTTGAAAGACTTTTAAGTCTTTCAAACGGCTAGTTTTTGCAAGAACTTTCATTAATCTCAATTCTAACGAGCTAAAACTTACAGAGCATCTGTTTTTGAGCCTTGATCATCAGTTTCAAGTAAGTTTATATGGTATTTGTGTACTTAGCTCTTATTGTTGTATTCCCACAAGTTAGATATTAGGTTTTGTAATTATAGGATTGGTGTGTGATTAATCCTTAGGGATTAAATTATGTTTGAGGGATTGTGAGGATAATTCTTGTAAAGGTTAGAGCGTAAGCCTTGAAAACACTGGGGTATTGGATTCACTTGGGAATCAATTGTGTAAATTGATTTAATTATTAGTGGAACCCTAAGTTGAGACTTAGAAGAAAGTGGATGTAAGCAAGAGTTTGGCCGAACCACTATAAATTGCATGTGTTGCCTTCCGCACAGGATTTTCAATAATAATAATAATAATAATAATAATAATAATAATAATAATAATAATAATAATAATAATAATAAGAATAATAAGAATAATAATAACAATAACAATAACAATAACAATAACAATAACAATAACAATAACAATAACAATAACAATAACAATAACAATAACAATAACAATAACAATAACAATAACAATAACAATAACAATAACAATAACAATAACAAT
>CANYBF010182662.1:0-17333 GCA_948192965.1 Dalechampia spathulata
TGAGGAAGTCAAAAATTCCATAAGTTTTTTTCTTTTTCTTTGCTAGTTCACAAGAAAGGAGATAGAAGCAATTGGTTGCTTGCTTGGACATCCTTGTTTCATGTGGATACTGTTGGAGGCTGCCTATCTTTATGGTTTTTGGTTTGCTACAACTATAAACGCTTTAGAGATAAAGAACAAAGAACATCTGCATTGAATGTAAAAGTTACTATCAAACTATCACTTCTAATCTCTAAACTGGTTTCTCTGTGTTTTGATGCAAAGATCTTCTTTTGGTTTGTTGTTTTAAAATGAAAATTTCAAATTTCTTCCGCTGCTTAATCACTAAACAAACCAACAGCTTGAACATCCTTGTTTCATGTGGATACTATTGGAGGCGGCCTATCTTGGTGGTTTTTGGTTTGCTAGAACCATAAATGCTTTAGAGATAAAGAACAAAGGACATCTGCATTGAATGTAAGAGTTACTATCAAACAGTCACTTCTAATCTCTAAACTGGTTTCTCTATGTTTTGATGCAAAGATCTTCTTTTGGTTTGTTGTTTTAAAATGAAAATTTTAAATTTCTTCCGCTGCTTAATCACTAAACAAACCAACACACGTGTTGTGTGCTTACATTTATCTTCGCATGCTTGCCTACTTAGGACAATTAATCTCAACTATAATGGTAAAATCGATTTTGGAAACTCATAGAATAGATCTCCACCACCCGAACCCAATCTCTGAAGGGTTTAACTAGCACTCATGCTATGGGTCGGTTGGACCAATCCGGAACCATCCGGTGGCAACTCCCTTGCAACTCTTTCGAGTTCGTATCATTCCCTAAGGGAACCCCTTAGGAAGACTGCGCTTTCGCTCCAAGTGCAGTCCCCGGTCTGTGACTTTCGCAAGCCTCGCTCTGGGCCCTGGCAGAAACCGACGCTCACAATAGGATTATTATCTGTTTTGTAATAATTCCCCCTATTTCTCGTGTGTATCCTCTAATTTCCTCGATCCCTTTCACTGCTATTATTATTTTCGTTCGTGGATGGATTTATATTTGCCTAAATATATGTCATCATGTCACATGCCATGCCACATGACACATCATACACGTATATGCCATGCCATAACATATCACATTTCATATGCTTATACATATAAATATGCTGATACAATCCAATACACCAATACGCAATACAATACGCAACCCGCCATTCACCATATTATATGCCATGCATATATATGCTATTTCACATGTCATTATGCCATGATGCCATGCCATGCCATGTCACATGTTATATACCATGTCATGTCGTATGCCATGTCATATACCATGTTGAATACCTGTTCACATACGCACCGCTATGCCATGACATGCATATGCCATGCCACTACACATATACTGCTATGTCATGTCATGCATATGCCATGACATACATCACTTCACATATCATGCATATAGTATGCTATTCATTATGCCATGTCATTCATATGCCATGTCATTTCGTACATACGCACTATATCATGTCATGCACGTGCCATGCTATACATTATCTCACATGTCATGCACATGACATGTCATTCACCTCACATGCCATGCATATGTCATGTTATATATCATGCATATGATATGCCATCTATTTCACATGCCATGCATATGGTATGTCATCCATGTCACATGTCATACATATACCATGTTTTGCATCACCTCACATATCATACATATGATATGCCATTCATTTCACATGCCATGCATATGCCATGCCATGCCACTCACTTCATACGCCGTGTATACACCAAACACCAAAATGATCCAAGCGTGCTAAAACGTATTACGCTATACGTACTGTTTGCCATGTTATATGCTTATATACATGCTATCTTGCCATATCATGCATATGATATGTCATTCATGCTCACATGTCATGCATATGCCATGTTACTTTATTCGCTATTTCCGTATGCCATGCATATGTCGTGCCATCCAAATGTCATATAACATTATATGTCATTCTACGTGCAACCTTGTAACATCAAATCACATGTCGCGTTGTGTGCTTACATTTACGCTCGTATGTTTGCCTGCTTAGGACGATTAATCCTAACTATAATGGTAAAATCGATTTTGGAAACTCATAGAATAGATCTCCACCACTCGAACCCAATCTCTGAAGGGTTTAACTAGCACTCATGCTATGGGTCGGTTGGACCAATCCAGAACCATCCGGTGGTGACTCCCTTGTGACTCTTTCGAGTATGTATCATTCCCTAAGGGAACCCCTTAGGAAGACTGCGCTTTCGCTCCAAGTGCGGTCCCCGATCCATGAGCATCGCAAGCCTCACTCTGGGCTCCGGCAGAAATCGGGCGCTCATAGCATCTTTATATGTTTGCATTTTATGCATAAATTAGAATGATTAAAGTGATGAAAATGCAATGTTCTTGCCTTATTATGTGCAATTTAAATGATTTATGAAACATACCTTAAATGATGTCTTAGAATGAAAGCATAAAGGGAATGTAATGTTTTAATATGTTAAACATGTTATTCTATGTGAAAGTATATGTTAGAATGTATATTACAAGTCATGAAAGAAATTAGAGTTAAAAATAAGTTAGGTTGAAAGTAGGGGTATTTTGGTAATTTCATAAAAAGAGAGGGGTATTTTAGGAAATCAAAGGTATTTATGGATGTATATTAATGTATGTATTTATGTTATTTTATGTATGGTATGAAAATATTAATAAAAAGATATAATAATTAAGGGTAATTAAAAGGAAGGAACCAATGGAATAGTGACAAGTGCCACCATTTGATTGGACCCTTCCTTGACTTTGATTTAATTAAAAATAAAATAAATAAATTAGTAATTAGAAAACCTAATCCCGTATGTCAGACCTTCCACTCTCCATTCTTCTTCCTTTTTCTTTCGTTTCATCTTCTAAGTTAAAGATTAATCATTCCTAAGGTAATTTTGAATGAATTTTATGTTTTTGAAGTTGTTTTCACTTAGTTCTTCTTATATATGTTTTTATTTCTTATTATGGTTTGCTGGAATTTAAGTTTTTAGCAGCTGGAAAATTAGGTCATGGAGATTATGCATGGATTTTATGAAATTTATGATGAAATATTGTCAAGCACACTTGATTTAGCATGTTTAATGCAATTTTTCAAAAAATTTCATGTATGGAATTGATATGAGCAAAACTCCTAGATGACCTATGTTGAAAGGAATCTTATAATATTTTGTAATGTGTGTGTGATGTAAATTAAGTGAGGAAATATAATGAAGATGAAGAAATATGCATGAAAGTGGATTGGAATATCAGACTTATGTGAAAAATAGTTGCTGCTCAAAAATATGCATTTGTGTATTTGGCTGCCAAATTTTGGTCTAAGACATTAAATCATTAGATTATGTATGGAAATGAAGAATTATGGTGTTAGGATAAAGAAAACAAAGTTTTAAGGCAATTGGATTGGAATTGCAAAAGTTATGCATTTTGATACTTAGGATAACATGTGTATACTTATGTTAATGATTGCCTAATGTAATAACTTAATGCATGAACATTGGAAAATTTTATTTGGTATTGTTTATAACATGTTAAGGTAGTTGTATGTGCAATATGGTAAGGTTTTAAGGTGATTTAATACAATGAATGAGGAATATAACTGAAGTGCACATAATCTGTCAAAACTAAAATTTTAGAAGAGGCAGAGTTAAGGGTTTACGATAATTATGTTTTGACTACCTTATCCTTAGAATTATGGAATGCATAATATACCGTTGGAAAGATATTTAAATCTAGTATCCAATGGTACTAATTTCAAAAAATTTTGAATTCATTTTCTTGGTACGAAATGCCACATCATTTAGGATGTCACAGTTAAGCAGAAATTTGGTAGAATTGATAGGCATTTGTTCATTTGATGTTTGGAGTCCTTAACGATTAAATTGTTGAGCATATAATATATTGTTGGAAAGATATTTGAGTTTAGTTTTTAATGGTTCAAGAATGATGCAATTTAAAGGTCATTTGCTTAGTCAAAATGCTTGTACAATAAGAACTGTTCTATGAGGTATAATGTGTGTGAATTTAAAATGCATGCATGTGTTATACTAAAGTAATTTATTATGCAATTTTTTTAAAATCCTTAAATGCATGATCTTATACTTATTTTAAGGGACATTAAAGAAGTATATATCATAATGTAAATATGAAATCATTAGGCATTTCATTATACATCAAAAATAAATAAAATGTAAAGTATAAAGTAAGTTAAATAAAAAATGACCAAATAAATAATAACTTACCAAATGAATAGTATACCTAAATAAAAAATCTTAAACTTTATAAGTACTTATCAAATATATCATTTACATATCATTACACTTAAGTATGACTTATGTATGTATTTGTTCTTAGAATGTTATACATGAAATGCTTTGAAAAAGAATGCTATGAAATGATATTTGGATGCTTTCTAAGCATGATAATTGTTTGGAAAATGTGAATAATGTTCCTAAGTGGATATGAAATTGAAATGTTACAGGTTCCAATAACGAATTCCATTCTCTTACCCAAGTTGTAGATAAGGGCAAATTGATAGTAGATTTGTGCTTTCCTTTTCATGACCTCACTTAAGGTCTTGAATTGATGTTTTCTAATTAATCATTTATCATACTGAAGGAATGGGACATGTATGGATAAAGACATCATATGACCATTATCATACACAATCATGAACTCATTAATCATATGATACATCATGATGCATTCAAGCATGCAAAGATATTCATGATATTACATAGAAGTTATAAGGTGGACAAGAGAAAGGAAAAGAGATGTTACAGAAAAAGAAACATACTGGGTCATATAATTAATGGATTCCCTCAAAGGAATCATACAGATACAATGGCTCTCCCAAGGGAGATAAGGTTCACAGAACCTTACAGTTATACTTATATTTGGCCTCCTACAAGAGTTGAGTACTGATACCTAGAGGGACCCAGTGTGAAAAAGGAATTGTGCAATATTACAGAATGAGATAACATGTTATAAAGAGTTAGAGGGAGAGTGCACAACATGGTTGCATTCTCATAGACATACATTATCATTTATGCATGTCATAAATATGGAAGTTAATGATTATCCGCAAGGACATAGTGAATAGTAACTCATGAATAGCAACTTGTAAATAGTAATTTATGAATATTACTATATGCAATATGCGTTGCTTTTATTAGCTAACGAGTGATGTAAAATGGCACTATATGATACAATTATATTAGTTTTTACCAATTACTATGATTTGAAGTTAATATTATTTTTGATACGTGTTAATGTCATTTGCTCATTTTCATAGCACCACTGAGTTATATACTCAGCATTTGTCATTTGATGAACACAGGATCTAGTTCAGTCAGGGAACGATAAGGATAGCTGATCTATAGTTAGCTAAGGTCAGGTCTTTCGTAAAGCCCTATCCCAAATGCAATCTAGACTTTCATAACATACTCTGAGATATCGTTTCTCATTATGTAGCATATTTCATTACTCATTTGGCAGTAATACTTATTATGGTGTGTTTGTAATGTATAATTATGTGAAATCATTATAACTCATCGATATGAATATGATAATGATGTATAATAACATAAGCATGTATGGATGGTGAATATTATATTATGTATGAAACAAAATTAATGTTTACAGATTACTAAAGTACTCAAGCATATATGAAATGATAATTAAATAGATGTTATATAGTAAAAAAAAATTTACGCATCCCTTGTAGTGTAATTAATGATTTCCTTTTTTAGGAGGTTATTAATTATGCTACGGGAGCATGTTGCACCGAGTATGGGTGTGACATACTAAAACATATATTACTTCTCCTCCTTTTATCATGAAAAGGAAAGAAAAAGCATAAATAGTATTTAAAGCATAAATAGTATTTAATATAAAAATAGTTATAAGGAAAGAAACATAACAAATTAACTGAGAGAAAAGGGGTCGGATGAATTATTGGGAGCACTAGGTGGAATAGGTTTTATCTTCATTATTAAGAATGATCGATCATCCTCCTTCAAACATGCTAAGTGATAAAAGGATAAAGAACAAGCTATATGTCATCCTCATCTACTCTTGAATCAGTTTTGGTGTCCTTAGATTCTACTTCTTTAGGCTATTCTTTAGCTTGCTTTTCCTTAAGTTTGGTTAATATATCAACTGTTGTATCATCTTTTTTAGTATCAATATCTTCTTCCTCTTTTTCATCTTGGGATTCTTGAAAAGTTTGCTCTATTCCAACTTCTTTTACATCAAATGTTTTCACATCAAGCTCATTATAAACATTATTTAATAACACGTCTAATCCTCATAGTTCCTTTATAACATTATTGATGGCTTTAGGTGCTTTAACATTAGCTCTTATAGCCTATTTCAACTCTCTAATATAGTACTCGTCAATAGTTTTGAAACTAGAATAGTAAAATGATCAGGTGGAAGTTGAATCTTGAGTGCACTAAGTAAAGGTTTAGGGATTGCTTTAATGAGATAAGAATCTCTATCAAGTGCTCATAGTCATTCATTAATTGCATTCAATTTTACAGAATGTGTTCAGTTATCTTAATAAATTTAATTGCATCAATATTAGAATGTTGTTTTTCTTCTTCCGACTTTCTTGTTTCCTAAACAAACTGCAAATTTAGCATGTCTGCCTTTGATAGATTGCTAAATGTTTCGCCATCTAACTTGATTTTAAAATGCCTAAGCAAAATAATTAGAAACATTCCATAGGGTAGTCCCTTGGACTTAGTGATATTGCTCATCCAAGACATAAGTAAATAACATAGATTCAAAGCTTATTATTCATGACATACTAAATTATACACACTTCTAAGTCACTAACATAGGCAAAGCTCCCCAATCTTATGTATGAAATAAAAAAATATCTTTAAGAGCACTATCACTTATTTGATCATGGATAATGACGTCCTTATTACCTGAAATTAGTTTCATGGCTTCTAGTTCATCATATCCTTTGATTTCTTTTAAGTTTTTTCTTCTGCTAATCTTAATTCCTTTATTTGGAATGCCAAAAGCTTGTCCAATCTCTTACATTATCAGAGTTAAATTTCTTCTTTGAATTTGAAACTTGTAAAACTTATTCTCGACAATAACATTTAAAGAACCATAAAATTATCAATTAGATTTTCATAAATAGGTTCATTGATACAAAGAAGAGACTCCCATTGTTGAGCTTTGAACAAGTTCTCAATGCTCCAAAATTGATTTGAAAAATCAATCCAATCAATAATCTTAGATGGAATAACCTTTTCAAAAGAGATTATTATTGAAGTTTCTTCAAGTTTGACTTTCTTTTCTTGGCTAGTATAAGGTGTTGGTTCATTAGTTTTCCTCTTAGCCATGGAAATCGAGAAAGAGAAACATAATTGGGAATTTAATTACCTCAGTAAAAATCAAAAGGATAAGGAAAATATTTAAAATCCATTAATATAGGAAAATAAAATCTTAAAGATAAAAACCTTATTTTAGTTGAAAATATAGATAATTGAAATACATTTGAAAAATAAATATTATTTCAATTAATATATATATATATATATATATTTATTTATTTATTTATTTATCTATTTTTGTATTTAAAATTTATATTATATATATATATATATATATATATATATATATAGTATAACTGAAAATACTTATGAAAATGCTAAAACAACTATAGGAAGCTAAAAGCATATATAATTAATCATAAATATATACGACCAATAACATGAAATATAATATTTCATACATATTTTACGTTCCACTTACGAATTAAAAATGCACACATCAAGTTGTCTTCTTAATGACATAAATCGATTCTCACTTAGTGGATTTGTCAAGATATCAACAAGCTATTTTTCTATACGCACAAAAATTACTTTTATATCTCCTTTTTGAATATGATCCTTGATAAAGTGATGACGAATCTCGATATATTTTATCCTTGAATGTTACATAAGATTTTTAAATAGGTTGATCACACTTGTGTTATCATAATAAATTGGAATATTTGCATATTCAATTTATTGTCTTACAATTATTGCTTCATCCATAAGACTTGTACTACATAACATCCAGCTGAGATATACTCAACTTCAATTGTAAATAAAGTCACAGATTTTTTTTTTGCTAAACTATGAAATTAGAAAATGATCAAGGAATTGACATTTCTAAAAAAAGCTTTTTCTATCAACTCTACTACATGCAAAATATGCATTACTATAGCCAATAAGATCAAGTGAAGTATCTTTAGGATACTAAAGACCTAAGTCTTGAGTGCTACTAAGATAACAGAGAATTCTCTTAATCATAATTAAATGTGACTCCTTAGGATTAGCTTGAAATCTTGCACACAAACACACATTAAAAAGAATATCGAGTTTACTTCTAGTCAAATAAAGAAGTGATCTAATCATATCTTGGTACATTTTGATATCCATACTTTTACCTTTTGCATCTTTTTCAGTTTTCACTGTTAGACTCATTATAGTTTCATAAGCTTTAGCACCATTTAATTTGAATTTCTTTAAAAGTTCCTTTGTGTACTTAGCTTGATTGATGAAAATTCCTTTTTTGCTTTATTTGATTTATAATCCAAGGAAAAATTTGAGTTCTCCATTAAAATTTGGCTAAATGACATTCTTTACTAAGAGTTTCTCTTAAATAAAGAATAAATTTGATTTACATTCTTAAATATCAACTAGAAGATTATCCTCATATGGAAAATTATATACACCTTAAATAAGTAAATTAATTAGCTAGTTGTAATCATAATTTAAAGAAAGCTAATTACATAAGAGTTACAAAGATATATAATAACTATATATTAAAGTAATAATCACAAAGATATAATAACCATATTAACACCCCCTTTAAATTGATACTACTCAATGAAGAAGCATCAATTTATTAACTAGAACTTGATGTCATTATCAAAATAATGATTTGGTAAACATGTTAGTAATCTGAAGAGCAATGGAAACATGAAGCAATAAAATGACATCGGTAGCTACAACTTGTCAAATAGAATGATAATCTACCTTAATATGTTTAGTACACTCATGAAAAACTGGATTCATTGTAATTTGAATAGCATTGGTATTGTTAGCATAGAGAGGAGTGTAACAATACTGTGGAAAAGCTAAATAATCTTAGAATAAACAATTGACATAGCTCTCTATATTTGTATTCTATAGAAGATTTGGAAACATGATCTTGTTTCTTAATCTTCCAAGATATCAATGAATTACCAAGAAATATATACCAACTGATGATAGAATGACAAGTATTCAAATATCCAGTCCAATCAACATCATTGAAAGCCTTTAATTGTAAAGGAGAACCTGCTGGAAAGAATAAGCCACGTTTAAGATAGCTTAAAAGATATTTAAGAATGTGATGAATTGCTACTAAATGTTGATGATAAGGAGTATGCATGAATTAACTGACCTGTTGAACTACAACAGAGATATCAGGCTTAATAAAAGTTAGATAATTTAAGTTGCTAACTAATTTATGAAACAGAGTTGGATCAACAAGAAGATCACATTCCTTATGATGATACTTGACATTTAATTCTAATGGAGTATCAGTAGGAGTTGAATCTTGAAGAACTACGAAGTTATCAAATCTTAAGTATATTTATGTTAGTGTGTAGAAATACACCAGAAGAATCAAAATCAACTTCTAATCCTGAGAAATATGTTAAAGCACTAAGATCATTTATATGAAAAGAGTTCTAAAGATATTATTGAAGTTGACTAATAAATGATAAGTCATTTCCAGAAATTACAATGTTATCTACATAAATAAGGAGAAGAATAATATTGGTAGATATCTTACCAAAAAAAGAGAGTTATACCAGCTTTGGATAAAAGAGAAATGAAGCATGGTTGATCAAAACTTGTCAAGCCATGCTAGTGGTGCTTATTTAAGACCATATAGAGATCTCTTCAATTTTTACACATTAAAATTAGGAAAAAAAAGCTTGGTGGGGGTGTCATATAAATCTCCTCTTTAAGATCACCATGGAGAAATGCATTTTTTACATCCATTTGATGGATTAACCATCATTAAGAAGTTGCAATGGC
Organism: Dalechampia spathulata; assembly: GCA_948192965.1. NCBI lineage: Eukaryota > Viridiplantae > Streptophyta > Magnoliopsida > Malpighiales > Euphorbiaceae > Dalechampia > Dalechampia spathulata. The sequence goes on from CANYBF010182662.1 coordinate 10,152, forward strand.
CATAACAGTACGAACTATGGCCATTTTTGCTACAGGAGTGAAAGTCTCCTTATAATCAACCCTATATGCTTGCTTGTTACCAAGAGCAACTAATCGGGCTTTGTATCAATCAAGAGTTCCATCAAAATGAAGTTTGATTGAGTATACCCATTTACAACCAATGGGCTTAACATTAGGAGGACAGGGAACAATATCTTAAGTATTATTCTCATGAAGAGTCAGAAGTTCATCTTCCATAGCTTGCTACTAACATGCATGTTATAATGATTATGAATAACTTAAAGGAATCAAAATATAAGATAAAGTAGCAGAAATACCATACCAATCAAGAGGTCAAGTTACTTTGCTAGATCTTCAAAGAATACGCTTAGAAGTAGCAAACCAAAAATCATTATCAAGGGCAAGTACTAAAGCAAGCTTAGGTGGTGATTCAAACTCAAGAAGAGGTAAAGTTGGAGGATGCTTTTATACACAAATCTAGGATTAAAGATAATTCATCAAAGATAGGTAGAATAAAAGGGGCATACAAAGACTTATCACCCATTGAAAAGAAATATTGATTTTTAAAGAAAATAACATTATGAGAAACATGAAATTTGTTAAAACTGGGACCATAACAAACAAAGCCCTTTTAAGAAAGACTATAACCCATAAATTGTACATTTAATAAATTGAGTAGAGAGCTTATATCCTTTATAAGAAAGCAAATGGATAAAGCAAACACAACCAAATAGATGTAAGTCATGATAGCTAGACTCTTGATTATAAAGATGAAAATAGGGAGAATTAAGATGTAATACCTAAGATGGTAATTTATTAATTAAGTAAACTATAGTAACCAATGCTTTAACCTAAAATTTAGAAAGAATAGATGATGCAAGCAATAAAGTGCGGGTGACATCAAGAAGATGATGATTTTATCACTCCAACCCCATTTTATTTGAGAGTATATAGACTTGAATGTTGTGACACAATCCCTTTATCTTGTAAAAATTCTTAAAATACATTAGATATATATTCCCTACTAGAATCAATTCATAAAATTTTAATACAAGTGGAAATTTATATCTTAATGTAAGTTAAAAAGGACTTAAAAAAAAGTCATCAGATTTAGATCAAAGAAAATAAACCCAAGTATATCAACTATAATCATCGATGAATGTAACAAAGTACATATAATGGACATGAGAAATAATAGGCATTATGCCCCAAATATCATTATGGATAACATCAAAATAGTTGATAACATGACTACCATGAGAAGGAAAAGGAAGAGTTTTGCTTTTGCCCAGTTTACACGTTATCTAATCAAATATGATGTAAGATCCCCAACCTTAGTAACATGTAATGTAGTGCCATTAGTAACCTGAATTTTTATAGGACCATGATATTACAGACATTTTGAAGTATATTAGAGGAGTTGGTCATGTGATTTGAAGTACTAAAATCAACAAGCCAAAATTTAGAAGATGAAATATCATTACCTTGCAACCCTAAAGCTGAGAAGGCTGAAATAATTTTTTGTTGCACTATTTTAAGAGTAAGAACCATAAATTCAATAGTAGTGGAAGCAGAAACAATTAAAGTAGCAAGTTGAGTTGAACTACCAAGGTTGGTTTTACAATTCTAAGGTCATATGAAGCAATCATTTATAATGTGTCCTTATTGTTTACAATAATTATAGTACTTCTTTCTACAATGTGTAGTAATATGGCCATATTCTTTGCAACTATAACACTAAATTTTACTCATATCTCGGCCTTTGCCTATTACATGAGCTGGAAAGGCAAGTGTAATGGTATTCTCAAAATTAAAAGCATTTTATGTAAGAAGACATTACTCTTTATGAAGCAATTCATTGAAATAAATGTCTAATGAGAGGGAAGGTTCTCGACTCATTAAGTTAGAGTAAACAACCTTAAACTCATATCGTAATTTCATAAAAAATTGATCTCTCTGGCTTGCATGGATCCCTTGTATTATAGAAAGCAATACTATAGGTACCTTAGAATGAATAATATTAATAAATTTAGCCCATAAGTTCTGAAAGCCAGAAAAATATTCTTAGATGGACATATTTCCTAGAGAATAATCATAATATTGGGCTCTTGTTGAAATCATCTGGCAAAAATAATCTTAATGATACACCTTTTTCAAATAATCCCACATAACCTTCATAGTCTTATATGGATGGAGAATTTATAGGTGCTAGATCATTACCATCAACATGTCTACATAAATCTTTTCTAGTGATAAATAGAGGAATAATTTTTACTAGTAAAACAGACATTAAAAGTCTCAAAGTGATTCAAAGTTATCATCTAAAAAAGATAAAACCAACACCAACAAGTAAAAACAAAAATAAAATGGAAAACTATTACAGCCAATATTAGTTTTAGGTACTTGTCATCCTTGCTTATCAAGCAAACCTGTAATCAACTAGCTACTTTTAGGTACCCATCATGTATTGAATCCTTTCACATTAATATTAGTTTAAGTTCCCTTAGGTACCCAAATTACCTTTCAAGTCACCTTAAAAATCACAAACATAAGAATAATGTTCATAATAATTACAAAAAAATATCTCATGTTTGAATTATAAGCAAATGTTCTTTTTGGAAAATATTATCTTTTTCTTGTAGTTGAAAATTATGAATCATGACAAACTTATTTTACTTTAATAACTTCCAATCTTAATCTGTAAACCTCTTTTTCATTATTTAAATTTTCAAAGTCCTTTTTCAAAATGTTGTTATCTAAAACTAGTAGACTAATTTCATATTCTAGTTTTTCTTTCTCAATTTTTAAAATAGAATTTTCTTTTTGAATATATTTAAAATCCTTTTTCAAACCAAAATATCTTTTGCCCAATTTTGAAAATTCAAAAAATAATTCTTCAAAGCGTTTTTCAAGATCATAATAAGATTGATTTACCTCTTTTTTATCATCTTCACTTTCACTTTCACTATCATTAATTGCCATAAAGCATATATTTACTACTTCTTATTTAGATTTAGATTATGAACTCAAGTTATCATTATCACTTTATATAGCCACCATATATAGCCTTCTTCTACTTTGAATCTCTCTTCTTTAGTTTTGGACACTTTGGCTTGATATGTCCAGGTTATTGCATTCATAGCATACAATTTCATTTTGTTCTTTCTTAGAGTGTTGCTCATCTTTTGAATGAAGTTTATTTCTACTTCTCCTTTTGGAATGCTTGTCACCTTTCTTGAAATACCTCTTCAATCTTCATGCAAGCATGGTAACATAATCATTATCATCACTTAAACCTTCATCACTTGATATAGCTTTGAGTGCAATAATTTTTTTTTTATTTTCTTCATTTTGTTCCTTCTTCTTATCAAGAATGATTTCATGTGCAAGTAATGAACTAATAAGTTCATCATAGGTGAACTTTATGAAATCTTTTACCTTGTACAAAATCAGAACTTTGAATTCATATTTCTCGGGTAATGATTTAGGGATTTTCTTCACTTACTCTTCTTTTGAAATACATTTTCCAAGATTCTTTAGCTTGTTCATAATATTTATAAATCTGGTGATTGTTTATGAAATATTCTTGTCAAGCTATATAAAAAAAACATTTCATAATTATGTAGTAAAATATTTATTTTTGACTTATTGAATTGATTTGTTTCATCATAGGTAACTTTGAGTTTCTTTCAAATTTGTTAACTTGTAGTACAAGCAGAAACATGGTTATATTCATTAACATCAAGAGCACAATGTAAAATATTTACTACTATAAAGCTAACTTGAATAAGCTTCCAATCAGCATCGATATATTTGCTTTCATCTATCTTAGTAGGAAGTGTAGCATCGAATAGAATATTTTTCCAACACTTGATGTTAACTGATTGAATAAAGTTCTCATTCTAGTCTTCCAATATGAGTAATTTGTTCCATTGAAAAAAGGAGGTCTTGTTGTTGAACATTCTTTAATGTTAGGAGGAAGAACCACATTATTACTTGAACCAGCTAGTGTTAGATCCCTCAAAGGTTGCTAGACCTATAAAATAGAGGTAACCTCTAATACCAATATTAGTTCTAAAGTAATGATTAAAAGGGGGGGTGAATTGAGAAATTAAAATTTTAAAAGTTAATTTTAGCAAACTATTTTTGAAACCAATGAACTAATTTAAACTTTAACAAACCATTTTTGATAAAATAAATACTAAATAAATCAATTCAAAAACCAATCAAAGTTATGAAATATGAATTGATTGTTTTTCAAAAAAACTCCCCTTTTAAAATAATAGATTGATCAAAGAGAAATCATTTTTATAAAAGCCTTTTTAAAATGAAATATTTGAAAATCAATAGATTAGAAAATAAAAAAGAGAAGAAAAGAAATAGTAAACACATGATTAGTGGTTCGGTCTAAATGTCTACATCCACTCTCTCAAAATCAATATTTTGAAGCTCCACCATATCAAATCAATATAACAAGTTTTTCAAAGCTATTTAGGAACCTTTACAATCAAGAATTTTTAGTTGACTAACTCACAACCTCTTCAAGTTTTAGCAGACTAACTTGATAATCTCAACCAAGTGAACTTAAGTCACTTTCCCACAAGTCCATGTAAGAGACTTAACAATCCTCTCAAAATAAATGAATAATTTTAGAATAGAAATTCTCACAACCCTTACAATTCCTATGAAAAATTTAAGAATAAATATTCAATATAATATGAAGCTCTTTGAAACACTTTAGATGTATATCAATTTAATCCTTGTATGTTGCTATATGTCTCTCTTGTATACTCTATCTCAAAAATTCATGTATTTATACTTGAAAATATGATTGTTATAATTCATAAATATAGTATAAATATGTAAGTTAATTGAAATCAATTTGAAAATGGTTTCTATTACGTTAAATCAGCAAGCTAGATTTAAGTGACGAGAAGATTTGTTACCAAATATAAATTTTGAGAACTTTACATTTTTAGAATATGAAAATAATTTTCAAAATCATTTTGTTCAAAGAAGAATTTTTATTTTCTAAAAGATCATTTGATTCAAATTTCATAAGGTATTTATTCTCAAAATTTTCTTAACAAAAATTCTAAGATACCTTAATAAATAAAATCTTCCAAAAATCCTCCTTATGATCTCCATAAAATCAGCTTGACAAACTTTCACAAATATAGATGATATTTTGATTTTCATGCAAATCCATATTATTTCATTCTTCAAGTAAATCTTAATATATTTGATTTTTGAAAAATTAATTATATTAAATATACAAATAACAAATTTAGGAAACAAATAAAATCAAAAAATATCTTTTAAAAGATAGATAATTATCCTTTTACATTTGGAATTATCATCATTAAATCTTTAAGATAATCACTGAATATATTCAATCAAAAATTATCAAATGTATAATTATCTAATTACGATTAACCTTAATCAATCACGTGATATAAGAAACAAAACATGATTAAAAAAAATCTAAATAAATTGAAAACATTATTTTTCAAAAATAATTGAGGAAAATTGAATAAATAATTTTAAATAAAATTAATTATATATCTTAAAATTAATTATTATCAATATTTAGTAATCATCAAAATTGAAATATCAACATAAAATCAATATAATTTTTCATAATAAAAGAGTTTCACCATTAACATTATAAACTTTCATGTAAATCATTGGGCATTGGGCTTGGCATTGACCTCTTTTCATGAATTTTTTTTTTAAAAAGGAAATGGAGCTTTAAACTTGATAAACTCTTTCAATTGCCTTAAAATCTTTAATTTCTTCAAAAAGGTGTGAAATTTATTTAAGAAATATTTTCCTTTAGGAAATGTTAATTAAAATAATTTTTAATTTTAGAAAAATATTATCAATTAAAAGATATTTAAAACTTTAAAATAAAAATTCTATAAAACAAATGATCTTTTAGAAATTTAAATTTTTAGAAAATAATTTTTGATTTAAAATAATTTAAAATTTAAAATTCAAAAGTAATTTTAGAAAATTAATAAAACTTTTAAACTAAAAGAAAATAACCAAAAAATATAGGGTTTGATTTTTCAATGTAGGAAAAATATAGCAAAAAATTTGTGTTAGCAATTTTTTGAATATGAAAAGTTGTTGGCGCGAACTTTCTTGCCAGAAGAATTGTTGGACTCTTTTGTACAGAAAAAGTTAGATTTAAATTTTTTGAAAACTTAAAAATAGCAATATCATTGGGTGTTAATACTTTCTTTATTACAAGCAAAACATTTCTAGATGAAATATTTGCAAGTCTTAAAAAATAGATTAAAACAGTTTGTAATGATCATTCCAAAACTAAATTGATCGAAATACCTAATAAAGTAAATATATCAGTAGAAAATAAATAAATTCATTAGTCAATAATTAAAATTAAAGATAATTTGCAATTATTTCATAAAATGTGTTAATTTCGTAAATTTTCGAGAAACGCAACATTCCTATAAATGTTTTTTTTAAATGATAATTCTCCAAAAATGACATTAAACAAGCATTCAGCGATGGAGTTGGACATTAAGTAAAGAGCTGATTAATAATATATCATATTATAAATTTAAAATTAAAACATACTATCTTATATTAAATTTAAAAATTTTATCATTTTTAATACAAAATAATTTTATAATCCTTAAAATACCCCTTCAAAAAGCATATGTTACATCCTAAATCAAGCACACACTTTGCATTCATAAATTGGTTGAAATGTGTTATAATATATGTGTTATTAGTGTGTTAATGATATGAAATAATGCTTATGATGTTAAGTATATGATGAGATTAGAGTTTATAGCTCTAAAGTTGAAATTGGAAATTCTAACGAAACCCCTAAATAGAACCACTGAACGGTGATGAATTGATGTTTTTGATGTTAAAAATATTTAGTATGATTAATTTAGTTAGCTCAAGATAATTGTTTTAACATGAATTAGATATATACAAATTTTAGAAATTTTGAATTAAAAATTAATTATATATCATAATTGAGTGATGATGATATAAGCATGATGTAAGCGTATGAATTTAATTATGATCTTTATGCATTAGAAAATGAATAATTATGAATTAATAATGTATTAGTGAAAGTATATGATAATATAAAAATATTAGAAAAGTATAAATGATAATTTTATTAATGATGTCATAAGTTGT
>CANYBF010182935.1:0-21575 GCA_948192965.1 Dalechampia spathulata
ATGAAGAGAAAATAAAGAAAAAGTTGGCTGCTTTGAGGAAAAATGAAGAAACTAGGGTTAAGTTATGAAAAAGGAAAATAGGAAAGTGATAAGATGATAAGAAATGACAGGTTAAGAGAGAAAAATGAGATATGAAGGAATGGGATTTCAGTCAGATGGGAAAATGAGGAATTATTGGAGTGAAATGAAACCCAAATAAAGGAAAAATTTGGGTTGCATGCATTTCATTTGGACAAAAGTCCTTTTTAGTCCATAAACATCACTAAACTACCCCTTTTAACCCCTAAACTTATATATCTTTGTATTTTACTTAAATCCACCAATCAAATTTCTTAATTTTCATATTATACACTCTAACATATTATATTTTAATTATAAATACCTTCCAACAATTTTCCCATACCAATTTAATTAATATTTTTACACTCTCTCTCCATCCACTAACACCTTTTTCAAAACTACTTTTCCAATTTCCTATACAACTTTTCCAAATACCAATCCCACTTTCATTTAATTATTCTATTTAAAACATATACTAATTTATTATATTTTCATTAATATTTATATATTTATTATCTTCCATAACACTAATTTCCTTAATTTCTAATTATGACATCATTTTTAGAAATTATGACATCATAATGTCATCCTAATTAAAATTATTAATTCTACCTTTTCTAATATTTATAATTTATTATAAAATTATATTAATTCATCATTGCTTCATCACTTTTCATTTTTCCATAAAAATTATAATTAATTTTACTCACTTACATCATCAATACCTCATTATGACATCATAAATAAATTTTTAATTCAAAATTTTCAAAATTTGCATGTATCTAATTTAAATTAATACAAGCACTATGATCAAAACCATTTAATCAAATTCTATGTTTTTAACATATAAATCATCATTTTAGTCCTGTTTAAAGTCTGTTTTAGGGGTTTCGGTAAAATTTTCAATTTCCACTTTTGAGCTTTAAACTCAATTCTTATCATATACTTATCAACATAATCATAATTTCATATCATTTTCACACCAATAACGTATAAAACACAACATCACATCAATTTATGAATGCACAATGAACCACTAAATTCAGGATATGATAACTCACTCCCCCTAATTTAGGATTTTGTTCCCGAGATCTAACCTTAATTATCTATAAACAAGTGAGGATATTGTTGTCTAATTACGGACTCTCTTTCCCATGTAGCTTCTTGCCCTGTGTGATGATTCCATAACCCTTTCACCAATGGAATCTGCTTATTTCTCAGTTGTTTCATTTCATACGCCAAAATTTTAACTGGTTCTTCATTATAGGATAAATCTAATTGAACTTCAATGTTCTCCATTGAAATAACATGTGATGGGTCTGACCTGTATCGTTGCAGCATAGATACATGGAAAATATTCTGAATGTGCTCTAACTCTGGCAGTAAAGCCAAATGATACGCCAATGGTCTGATCCTTTCCAACACTTCATATGGGCCAATGAATCTCAGACTTAACTTCCCTTTCTTACCAAATCTCAGAATTCTCTTCCAAGGGGATACCTTCAAAAACACTTTATCTCCAACATTGTATTCAATAGCTCGATGCTTTAAATCAATGTAAGACTTTTATCAGTCAGATGTAACTTTCAATCATTCTTTGATCAATTTCACCTGATCCTCTGCTTGTTGGATTAAATCTGGTCCAATCATCTGTCATTTGCCAACTTCATTCCAATTCATTGGTGTTCTGCATCGTCTCCCATATAGTGCTTCATATGGTGCCATTTGAATGCTGGATTGGAAACTATTATTGTGTGTGAATTCAATGAGAGGAATGTACCTGTCCTAGCTTCCAACCCATTCCAACACACAAGCTCTTAACATATCCTCTAGAATCTGAATAATTTGCTCTGATTTTCCATCAGTCTGAGGATGAAATGTCATACTAAAATGAACTTTAGTACCTAAAGATCTTTGAAAACTTCCTTAGAAATGAGAAGTAAACCATGGATCTCTGTCGGAAACAATGGATGATGGCACTCCATGTAGTCTTACTATCTCTCTGATGTATAGTTCTGCTAACTGTTCCAAACTGTAATGCATCCGAACAGGTAGAAAATATGCCATCTTAGTCAATCTATCAACAATTACCCATACAGTATCATGTTTACCCTGTATCAATGGCAATCTTGTGATAAAATCCATCGTAACTCTATCCCATTTCCATTCCGGTATAGATAAAGGTTGCAATAATCCTGCCAGCACTTGATGTTCAACTTCAACTCGCTGACACACTAAACACTTAGCAACAAATTCAACAATATCCCGTTTCATGCTACCCACCAATAGGATAGCTTCAAATCTCTATACATCTTAGTACCTCCTGGATGATATGAATAGAGACTATTATGAGCTTCATCCAGAATCTGCCTCTTCAACTCCTCATCAGCTAGAATGTAGATTCGATCTTTATGCCTCAACAAACCTTCTGAATCCAAGGTAAAATCCTTATGATTACACATTTGTATTTTTCCCTATTGCTTCTGATATTCTTCATCATTTTGAGCAACTTCTTTGATTTGGTCAGTCAGTAATGGTTTCACCTGTAACTGCAATTCTGCTAGAATACAATCTGCTTGCACTGTCAAAAGAGCAAAAGTCTAACATCAATGATGAATGTTGTAGCATAGCAAAAGTCTTCTAGCTAAGAGCATCAGCTACCAAATTAGGCTTTCTAGGATGAAAATTAATGAGATAATTATAGTCTTTAATTAATTCAAGCCATCACCTCTGTCTTAAGTTCTATTCCTTATGTGTTCCCAAGTATTTCAAACTTTTATGATATGTATAGATATAGCACTTCTCACCATAAAGATAATGACGCCATATTTTTAAAGCAAACACAATGGCAGCAAATTCTAGATCATGAGTTGGATAATTCTGTTCATGCGGCTTAAGTTATCGAGAAGCATAGGCGATTACCTTTCTTTCCTACATTGGAACACATCCCAGACCATTGAGTGAAGCATTGCTATACACCACATAATCCTTTCCCGGTGTAGGCAAGATTAACACTAGTGCTTGAGTTAAACACTATTGAAGCCTATCAAAGCTCTTTTGACACTTTTCTGGCCACTTAAAGGAACATCTTTCCAAAGAAGTGTAGTTAAGGGTTTAGCAATCATGGAAAAACCCTTGATAAACCACCTGTAATATCCAACTAAACCTAGAAAACTATACACCTCAGTGAAAGATTTAGGTGCTTGCCAATTAATAACTTCTTCTATCTTGCTTGGATCAACAACAACACCTTCAGCAGAAATAACATGTCCCAAGAAACAAACTTGATCAAGCTAGAAAGAACATTTGGACAAATTGCCATAAAGTTGTTTCTCCCTCATTAGTTGTAAAACTAACCGCATGTGTCTATCATGCTCTTCTTGATTTCGGGAATAAATGAGAATATCATTAATGAATACCACGATAAATTGGTCAAGATATTCTTTAAGAACTGTATTCATTAGAGCCATAAAAGCAGCTGGTGCATTAATCAACCCAAAAGGTATGACTAGAAATTCATAATGACTGTATCTCATGCGAAAAGTAGTCTTCAAGATGCTATTCTCCTAACTCTCAATTGATGATAACCCAATCTCAAATCAATCTTCAAAAAGACAGTCACTCCCTTTAGTTGATCAAATAAATCATCAATTCTGGGTAAAGGATAACGATTCTTGATGGTCACCTTGTTCAGTTGTCGATATTTAATGTACATTCTTATAGTTCCATCCTTCTTTTTAACAAATAAAACAAGTGCTCCCCAAGGAGATACACTTGGATGAATGAATTCCTTCTCCAGTAACTCCTGTAATCGCTCCTTCAGCTCCTTTAACTCCGTTGGTGCCATGTGATATAAAGGAATTGATATAGGCTCTATTCCAGGTATTGTTTCAATCTCGAATCCAACTTCTCTTACTGGAGGTAATCCCGGTAATTCATCTGGAAAGACATTAGGAAAATCTTTTATAGTGGGAATTTCTGTCAACTGCAATCCCTTCTGTTTAGTATCAATAACATATGCCAATATCACCTTATAACCCTATTTCAACAATTTTTAAGCAACGATTTATGAAATCAGATTGTGAACAATTAATGGTCTGATCCCCCAAATATGTATAGATTGATACTCTGGATGTTAAAATGAAATTGTTTTCCTTCTACAGTCCATCACTGCCTGATAAAGAGATAACCAATCCATGCCCAGTATGAAATCATATTCAGAAAAAGGCATCTCGATCACATCCGTAGGAAAAAATTTATTTGCCATAACTAGGGGACATTTACGATAAATTTGATTTATCACAGCAGTTTTCCCTAAAGGACTGGTAACTATCATATCATACCCTAATCTCTCATTAGTGATATTTAATGAACATGCAACCCTAGTGTTGATGAATGAGTGACTAAAACCAGGGTCAAATAACATAAGAACATCATGATTAAGGATATGAAAATTACTGATCACCACATCAGTAACTTGCAGTTCTTCTCTAGGTTGTAAATGATATACCCTTGCAGGAGCCTCCATGTTCTGGTTCACTGAACTAGCACTACTCATTTGACCACCACCGCGGCCTCTACCTCTGCCTCTATTAAACTGACCGCTGGTAGGTGCTCTAATTCCTGGTCATACTCCAGGATTAGGTAGAAAAGATCTACCCTTAAAAATAGTATGAACTGGCATTGCATTGCTATTAGGACACTCCCTTGCAAAATGTCCTATAGCTCCACATCGATAACCTAGCCCTATTCCCATTCTGCAGGCACTAGAATAATTCTTGCCACAGATAAAACATGTACAAACTGCAGATGTAGAAGTACCATGACCAATGTTCTGAGCATTTGGTGGTCTACGTGGGGCAGGTGGTCTGAATCTGGATCTACTATGATTAAAAGAACCTCAAAACCTTCCTCTTTTCTATGCACTAGTTGAGGAACTTGAACCTTTATACTGTCTTCTGCCCAATCTAACTCGATTTTCATACCCTTGGTGCAAAGTTCACTCTTGTACCAGAGCATTAACAATCAAAGCTGAGAAATTATCATAATTAAACCCTTGCACCAATGATCGAATACGGGCCCTCAATCCCTGTTCAAACCATTTGCATCTTTCCTGACCAGTGGTAAGAATATTCCTAGCATAGTATGCCAATCTGGTGAATTCTCTCTCATAATCGGCCACAGTCATGTTCTCTTGTTTTAGAGCTAAAAACTCCTATAATTTCTGATCAGTATAGGCAGTAAGGACATACTTCTGTCAAAATTTTGCTTGGAAATCCTTCAATGTCAGCACTGATGGCTCAGCAAGACCTTGTGGAACTATCTTCCACCATTCATAAGCATCATCTTGTAACAGAGAAATAACATATTCCAGTTTCAGCTCATCCAAATAGTTAAGCTGCCTGAATACTCTTCCTGTGCACTTCAGCTACATTTCTGCCACATAAGGATCAGTGGTTCCAGTAAAATCAGTGGCTCCATAAGATCTCATCTTCTTAAAATCATGTTCCTCCTTTCGGCTAGGAAGAACCTCAACAGGAACTTGTTCAGCTTGTCTCTAAACATTATGATGTGGTTGAGTGAATTGTGTAGCTGCTAGATGTACTCTTACAACATCATATTGTCTGACTGATATTGTACGATCTAATTTCCCCTCTTCAACACTTTGCTCTCGATCACCTCTAACTTGAATACTGGCATTAGAGGTACCTTCATCCGAGGTAAAGTTACCTTCACCCTCACCCATGATGATAGCTCGTTCAGACATGATTTTTGACAGATGTCCTAAAACAAAAATCTTTATTAGCAGCATGAACAATAGACTTCTTAATCATGCAACTTAGCTTGGGCAATAAATATTATTTTATATATTACTCAAGGTATTAACCATAGCTCTGATACCAACCAAACATGTCACATGTTTTGGCTACGTAACATGCTCCCGTAGAATGACTATTAACTTCCTAACCAAAGAAGTCAATAGTTATCCTACAAAGGATTTCATACATTCAGTAAATTTTTTTTTAAAAATAAATAACTATCATGCAAACTTATATTAATCCAAACCATTTATTGTCTCAGTTTATAACATCATAATTATATCAACAAAGTTATAATATACACACATTAATATTTTACATATCTTTAGTTTTACTAAACTTACTTTATTTACTGCCAGAGTACTTTATTAAGGTAGATGCATGATAGTTTATAAAGATAGAAGTCTAAAGGAATACTTAAACCATTTACTAACAAAATATTGATATGTCCAGCTACCACTTCTAAGGTTCTAGTTCAGTGACTTTGCTTGGTCCTGCGTTTATCAATTGATAAACGCTGAGTATAAACTCAGTGGTGCTAGTTATAACATGTAAAACTTAAGGCATTTATATTTCATGAAATGTTGATACCAAGATACCATTACGTCATACATTTCAAACATCATGTATATTTCATTTGCATATCATATCATATAGGTATGAATCATTTAGCATGACTATCTTAAAATATGATGAAATTCTAATCATAATAAGTATTCAAATAAAGTTAATATATCATTTAATCATATCATGAATTATGAATAGTGTGTATATATGAGAATGCATTTATACTATGCATTCTCCCTCTTATTCCTTGATCCATCATTTCATCTAAATGCACATTTACTGGGTCTTGCACTAGAACATAACTTTGATTATTTACATATGAGCTCAGTTAACATTTTGCTTTCATTTTTATTTCTTTCATATGATGATAACATATTCTTTTATTCCTGTAGGAATTTATATCATTATGCTCAGTATAATCATTTAACCTTTTTTTTTCTCATATCATATCATTTTATTTTTTCTTCTTATGTCACCATGTCATGCTATGTCATGATTATGATAAATACTTTCTGTTTACTATACATAAATATGATGCATAATTAAATTCAATTTGTTGTAATGCTATTGCATTACCAAACATTTGCCTCTTTGATCATTTAATGATCGAGAACTTCAAACATTCTAGCACAAACCTGGTATGTCCTTCCTTTTGTTAATATCCTTGGATGATTCGTGAATATTTTCCACTGATTTACCTATTTAAAAAAATCAATATTAATCTTTTATTAGTAATTAAATTCATCCTTTATCATTCTTATATTTATATACCATTGAAAAATTCAATATCATTTCTAAATTGTTCCTTTAATTTACTGCTTAATATTCACCTTAGTAATAACTTATCAGTTACTATGTCATTATTGATTCATAAAATTATCATCATCTTATTTTTGTTTATATAATATCGTATCATAACTCAAATCAGATTCTAAACTTTAAACAAAACTAATAGTCTTTAAAATCAACTTTATTCCAGTAATATCATGAATAATCTATATTTAGTAATAAATGCTTCTTATTTCTTTTCTATGCTTGAATTAAAATAAAATGGCTAATAAAATCTCTATAGTATTTGTCTTATTTACTCTCTTATAATATCTTAATTAATAACCCATAAAAAAAATAATTTATATCATTCACCTCTTGTTAAGAACTATTCCTTATTGTTTAAAAACAAGTTCTTATCTCCATATAATAGTATATAAGTATTTACCAAAAACTTATATTATTTATTATAACTAATTTAAACCTTTAAAACACTATTTATACACTCAATTACATATCCATTTTGTCCATTTCTTCCATAAAGCTGAATACTCACATATAAACAAATAAGAATTTCAATTTTGCTAAAATCCACTTTAACTCATTTTGCTTAATGTTATCTTAATAATTCTTAATATATCCTTTAGTTAAACTTTAATTCTTACGTTATATCCTTTAATTAACTTATCAAATACCATAATTTACTATCTTCAAAATATAAACATATTGATAATGGAAATTAAGCCTTATGATAACCAACATGCTTACCTTAAGCTCTTTTAAGCCCACCTTTTTATAACTTTCTTATTAACTTAACATTAAAACTTTATTAAAACTTAATTAGAAGTAATTTATTAAATCAAAATCAATTTTAATCAATTAACTCATTATTCTTTAGTCATATTAAAATAAAATGGCATTAAACCTTAATTCTCCTTTTTTAACTTAGCTTAAGTTTAAATTTCCTCATTTTCTTATAATTATTCTTTTGTTTTTAATAAATTAACACCTTAATCTCATTTCAAATTTATCAACCAGAAATTTAATCTCTTGCAATTTCAGCCAACTATGGAAAAAATAGGACACACTCACCCACATAACACAAATCCATTTTATTACTTGTCTTTTACAACCTTAAGACTTCTAACTATCAACCAAAAAGTTAAAATTAACTAAAACAACAAAAAACCATTCAGCCAACAACTAAATCACATCAAAAATTCACAAAACAAATGAATCTATAGCTAACTCATACTTACCAACTAACCTTTAAACCCAATTACACAAAACTCAACTCTAACTTTCCTTCTTTTGCACTTTACTATAAATTTGTATGAACCTTGCTATTTTCTCCTCCTTAAAATTGATCTATGCCTAAATCAAGCATGCATGTACCTTAGAGGATGAGATCAAACATAAAATCTAGTTAGTTTACAAGCAAAGTTTTAGTTTCTTAATAAATTCACCAAAAACTTAATAGATCTTAACTTACTCTTAAGGATCCTATAGGAAAGAGTTTCGGCTTCTCCTTTAATGAACTCAAACATACATATATTCGGCATTAACTTGAATAATTTCACAATACCAGCTTAACACTTGAAAAACCAAGCAAAAAAGAAGAAGAAGGTTGTAGTTTTTGCTTGTTTAAAGAAGATACATGCGCTTTCATGAAGAAACAAGAAGAAAAGGATTTATCTTGTCTTGAGCTTAAGTATTTTGCTTAGAACCTGTAAGATTTATGAATTATCAGAAGAAAAATGAAGATAAAATAAAGAAAAAGTTGGCTACTTTGAGGAGAAATGAAGAAACTAGGGTTAAGTTATGAAAAAGGAAATAAGAAAGTGATCAGATGATAAGAAATGAGAGGTTAGGAGAGAAAAATGAGATATGGAGGGATGGGATTTCGGTCAGATGGGAAAATGGGGAATTATTGGAGTGAAATGAAACCCAAATTAAGGAAAAATTTGGGCTGCATGCATTTCATTTGGATAAAAGTCCTTTTTAGTCCCTGAACATCACTAAACTACCCCTTTTAACCCCTAAACTTATATATTTTTGTATTTTACTTAAATTCACCAATCAAATGTCTTAATTTTCATATTATACACTCTAAAATATCATATTTTAATTATAAATACCTTCCAACAATTTTTCCATACCAATTTAACTAATATTTTTAAACACTCTCTCAATCCACTAACACCTTTTTCAAAACTACTTTTCCAATTTCCTATACAACTTTTCCAAATACCAATCCCACTTTCATTTAATTATTCTATTTAAAATATATGCTAATTTATTCTATTTTTATTAGTATTTATCTATTTATTATCTTCTATAACACTAATTTTCTTATTTTCTAATTATGACATCATTTTTAGTAATTATGATATCATAATGTAATCCTAATTAAAATTATTAATTCTACCTTTTCTAATATTTATAGTTTATTATGGAATTATATAATTCATCATTACTTTATCATTTTTTATTTTTTAATAAAAAATATAATTAATTTTACTCACTTACATCATCATTACCTCATTCTGACATCATAAATAAATTTTTAATTCAAAATTTTTAAAATTTGCATATATCTAATTTAAGTTAATACAAGCACTATGATAAAAACCATTTAATCAAATTCTATCTTTTTAATATAGAAATCATCGTTTTAGTGTCGTTTAGAGTCTATTTTAGGGGTTTAGGCAAAATTTTCAATTTCTACTTTTGAGCTTTAAACTCAATTCTTATCATATACTTATCAACATAATCATTATTTCATATCATTTTCACACCAATAACATATAAAACACAACATCACATCAATTTATGAATGCACAATGAACCATTAAATTGAAGATATGACAAGTAATGGTAAGAATTAGGTAAACAAAGTATTCAGCAACGAGAAGACATGAATTTTAAATTAAATACATGCATAATACATAGTAAAAGTGTATGAACCATTTTGTACACATTTGATTATGTAAATAAAGGAAACTATATTAGTTAAATAAAATACCCTTATTATTCTTTAGCTTCAAAAGCATGAATTAAATTAAGAATGATTAAATTCATATAAATGATATATGGATGTTTTAAATTACATAAGTAAAGAAGTACACATGAAAATAATGCTTATATAAACTACAAGTACAATAACTAATATAATGCATAGGTGTATGAATAGTTTCAAACAACATAATTATATGTTATAACTTGTGAGTAATACTCTTAATATGGATGACATCTTAATAAGTGACATAAAGGAAAAGTCAGCACCTCTGCATTGGTGGAAGGTCAACTCAAGGATAAATAGCTTTGTGCTTATTATTGCTAAATTTATAAATGAAATTCACATGCAAACAAAAAAGCCGATAAAAGGGAAAATTTGTTATGACAAGATTATTGATTGATGACTTTATTTAGATTTATGATATTATAAGTTAAAAATAAGAGGTGTTTAACATATGAGCTACATAGGATTATGAGAAGTTATGAATGCGTAACAAGCATGTCAAATTGATATATTGGTATGGATTGACATGAGTTTTGGTAGCATGCGTGCAATTAAAATGGAAAATATTATGAAATGAGTGAATACATGGATTAGAGTCTTAGATAAATATGACATATGATTATAATAAGTTGATATATTTGACATATGATATGGTATTGAATCAATCATGCATCATGTTGTCAATGACATGTTATTCATGCATAAAATCATGCAATAAAAGTGTGGAGAAATAAGGTGATGTATTGAGGTCATCATCTCATTATTTTTTTAAGGTTGGTTAATATTGTCCTTCCTTCATGATGTTACTTATAATTACTTTTACAATTTATTCTCAATGAGACTATTTGTAATTATTTCCAAGATTTATTCTCAATAAGGCTATTTATAATTGTTTTCAAGATTTATTCTCGATGAGGATATTTATATTTATTTGTATGACTTATTCTCAATGAAAATATTTATATTTATTTCTAAGATTTATTCTTAATGAGATTATTTATACTAATTGGTAAGATTTATTCTGGATGAAACTATTTATGTTTATTTACAAGATTTATTCTCGATGAGATCATTTATATTTATTTCTAAGATCTATTCATGATGATACTATTATCATTTTCTAACTCATTCCTCAATGAGTTATGATATTTTATGATGGTATGAATGAGATAGATAATGAAATAGAAAATATTGTCATATCATTCATAAATTTGTAAAATGCATTATAGTTTTATAATAAATACTAATATAATCATTAGAAATAATGAGTTGTTGAAAATGTTAATTGAGACAGAATGAAAGGTTAGAAATGTTATATTTATGTTTATGTAGAAATGTTATATTTCTTGAATTTATGAGAAAATATACATATTATAATACCTTTATAAGTCATAATGGTCATAAAATACATTTTCATGCATTATCTTAATTACAACTACTATACTTCTTATATACCATTCAGTTTCAAACTTAGTATGTATCATTTAATAAGTGCATATTAGCATTATTAAGACAATAAGAATGCAATACTGGTCATATTGGCTTACCTTATTTTCAAACTCACTCTATTATCTAGATGACTTAATCTCCTCGATAGGTCTATCATGAAGAGTAAGCTTGGATTAATATACCATATAATCATACTTGTTATATGATTGGCATAAGAGATCCATCATCAACTCCCTCTTTATAAAGCAGTTCATTACCTCCTCCTAAGTGAATCCAAACGTTATAGCTATAATGTTCATACATCAATCAGGTTTTGGATTCTAAGTTAAAGGCGTATGCATTTATCAATGTGGTGACCTTTTTGTGGTAGAATTAATAGTAAGCATAAAGGTTGTAATAGGACAAGTTGGTGTTGGGTGGGTTGGTTGCAAGTTATAACTAGATTATATTAGCTTTACATAGCTTTTTAAACACTTTAGAAAGGGGTTTGGTGAAGTAACCAAATTTCCTAAGTTATTTTGACTACAACCAATACTTTAAAGGTTTACTTAGACTTACGAGGTTAAAAACTCTAGACTCAGCTTACTTAATGATACTCTTCTTTTCACTTTTTATTTCTTCTATTACTCACCTAACATCATCGACCTCCTTAAAAGTATTAAGATTCATCGAGTTTAACTTATCAATGCATCCAAAATATGTCCCCTATATAATCAGCCTAACCTTATCATTCTCACTTAACTTATTCATCAATTGGGTTGCTTCTTCCCTTTACTGACCAAACTAGTCATTTAATAGTTTAGAATTCTTTTAGGTAATAAGCTCTAAATTTCTTAGGGTTAACTCAATGAGATAATGGTAAGTTTATCATTTGATCAAGGCCCTTGCATAGTTCAACCCAGCCCTTCTTTACAATAAATTTTAGATCATGAGATCATTGTAATGCCCTTTTATTTAGGGATAGTAAGTATATTCTTGCTATCTAAGGTTTAGATAAACTAGTGGTCCTCTAGATGGTTGTGTATTAGTAATGATATGCCTTAGGATTGGATGTTCCATCATACTTGGGCATGTCTAGCATATGAACTTTAGAGGGGTAATGGTTTAACATCAAATAAGAATTCATCAAACTCATAGTTTGATTCAAATTCCTTATTAACATAAAGCTTGTTAATGTTCTAGTCATAATGTTAATTAAGCTAGACTTTTTCTAGACAAGCTTAGGTCTAACTTCAACAATAATAGTAGTTTCACTAGTAATGGGATGTTTAAGTCTTATTACCAAATCACTTGACATTAACTACCCTAGATAAGAGACCCTGCAGTTCTTTAATGATAATATCTCATACCTCCTTTAGCATGTTAACCCTAAATGCCTCAGATCAAAATCTAACATGGTTGATTATTATTTGTCACTAGAGGAGTAGACTAGGTTATTGTGGATGCATAACTCAACTAAGATACCTCAAGCTTGAGAAATTTAAAGTGGTGTATTGCATCATAACACAAACAATTAAGGGTAAACCTAAGGTAAACCTATATAACTGAGTTGCTATATAATGGCTAAAATTCTTTTTATTTTTCTAGTGATTACTAATCTTAGCATTCCTTTAAGCTACTCTAACCTACATTCATCAAATGATAAATGTTGAGCATATAACTCAATAATGCTTAATATAATTGAATTGTATAAGAAATTTGCTTTTTAATTAAGTAATAAAAAGAATATTCAAGAAAGATTAATTATTAATTCTATAAGACATTCAAACTTTATAAACAAGTCATTTAACTCATTTATCTATTAATCAATAAGTAAATGTTTCATTTAAATATTCTTTAATGTATTTTATCTCATAACAATCATTTGCCAGACAAGATTTTTGAGTTCTTATAGTAATCATTTTGATGGGTCATACTTACATTCTTTCTTTTTGCTACTTTGTTATTAACAAATTTATTTTATCATTAATCATTATGAACATAACTCATTTAAACCTAATTATGCATGATCTTTCTTTAATAATAATAAGGATTAATTCACACCACATATCAACACTATACATCAATAATAATTTTAATTTGTATATGGATATCATAATAATAATATATTTTAAACCAATGAATGTTATTATGCACTAAATTATCCATTTCTCTACCATGTTATTTATTATATCATATCTTATACAATTCACTTATGCAAATTTATAGTGGATATCATAATAATATGTTATTATGAATAATGAATTACACTAAAGTAATATTTATAAATTCATTAAAAAATTATTAATTCCATACCATATATCAATGTTATACATCAATCATATTTTCAATCTGTATATGGATATAATAATAATAATATGTTATAAATCAATGAATATTATTATGCACTGCATTATCCATTTCTCTACTATGTTATTTATTATATCATATCTTATACAATTCACCTATGCAACTTTATAGTAGCCAAAAATCAAATAGCTCATTCCAACCTTTATTATGCAATGACCAAATATCTTAACTAACTTAGTGTATGAAATTTATAACATACTTTATATTATTCCACAATAGTAGTTTAATATGCCAAAATGCATAACTCAATGAAATTATTATTATATAAATATTCCTAAATTTATATTAATAATACTTGATATCCATAATAAATGATAAATGAATAGGCATAAAACAATTTAATCATTCTCTAATAATTTGTTGCTAGCTTATTTATGTTTAATAAACCTTTAATTTTACCTATCAATCTTATGAAAACTATGTTGCAAAGTCATTATATCTAAATAAAACATAATAATTATGTCATTATAATATATGTGT
Organism: Dalechampia spathulata; assembly: GCA_948192965.1. NCBI lineage: Eukaryota > Viridiplantae > Streptophyta > Magnoliopsida > Malpighiales > Euphorbiaceae > Dalechampia > Dalechampia spathulata. The sequence continues at coordinate 14,515 of CANYBF010182935.1, forward strand.
ACTATTATATATCATATTACTAGGCTTGTTACCTCTATTATGAACTCAAATTGTTATACTTACATCTCAATATAGTCATATATCAATATATTATATAGTTAATATTATGATATCAATTGTATATTATAATGTAATTACATGATACAAGCCATTCATAACTCCATACATTCATCTCAAATTCTTCATCCCCACTCTTGTATATAATCATTATTGTTGCCATTATACAATATCATATCTCATTGAGAGGGATCATAACTTAAACTTTCCTTACAAATAAATATATCATCATACCATGCATAATTAGGCAGGGAGCAAACTCAAACCTACAATCAAGGAAGGAGAAATATCAACCTACCTTATGAATCTCATCAATCATCATCAAACTCATCACATTAACCTACCTTATTCCTCTACATGTCATGTTACAATGTTTAATGCATGAACAACTCATTATTATAACATGATGCATTATTGAACCATTTACACATTGTATCTTAATCATATTGGCTCAAGAATAATCTCATATCATATCAATTAAAGGATCTTGTCTATATATAATTCATTGCACAATACTTCCATATTGATCTTAATCATGTCATCATAAATCATAGCAACCAAGGATTTAATCCATATATGATTTAATTTCATAATTATGAATTAAAGAAATTAAAATATGGATTATCAATTTAAGAGTTTTATTTTTCCCTTTATCTACTATAGCGAATGACTAAATCCTAAGCATAAACATAATTTATATCATTCATCATCAAACTATCAAATACTTGCAAGTTTCCATCGACATTGTGCATATGGATATATAATCTTAATTAACTTATTAATAATATAAATATATTCAATAATAATCTTTTATTTACTTATTCTCTATATTGTATCATTTAATATTTATTAAGCATATATTTGTTCTCTCCTTTTATCTTTGTCTTTATACTAAGTATGAATGCTAACCTATTTACTTATTAAACCTACTACAAATAAATAACTAAATTTTCAATACTACATAAATTTAGTAATTATGCATTTTCATGTGCTACATTTTGGTCATCTTACATTATATACTTCTCTTATGTAATATGATAATTTCAAAGTCAAACTCACCTAATTATTAACTTTATTTAATCTTCATGATATATGATTCATTTTATATTGTTCCATTTTATTAGCACAACTTTTTTTTTCTATACATGATCACACTCCATTAGTGTTTAACATGCATATATCCCTATAAATTCAACCTTTTCCTTTATACACATCATAACAATCATTTTTTATTTAAAGTGTTCCACTTTTTTGCATTATATACATGCATACTTATAGTTTTTAATAAGCAAGCATCATTACCCTTAACTTGGTTTATTAACACTCATGGTTATAACTTTACACTAAACTACTTTTCACTCCTATTTTATCATGTATTTCCTAGTTACATTATCAAGTCCATTTCGTATAATTAATATATAAGCATGTGATTTATAATTTAATACACATTGATTTACCTAAATCATGCATTACTTAATCATTTAATTCTTATATATTTATACTTATATGTACACACAAATTTCATTTGATGTAATTATGATGCACACACTCATTTCCTTTCCAACCTCATACAATTCTATATCATTGAATCAAGTACAATACCATGCACATCTACTAATATTTTCCTAATTAATTAACATTAATTTCTTTTACTTCCATTTATAAAAGTCATACATATAAGCAAATCCCTTTTCATACATTCATAAATCTATCCAAATTCAATTTCCCTAAATATTTGTTCCATTGCCTTCTTCTATGTGACAATTTACTTTTATGCTATGCATATAGCTCTAACACACATATTCAACCACACCTACATGGTTATCAACCTATGCTCTTCAATTCCATTAAGTCATCTAATTTTCTTTATTTTATATTGCCTTTAAGTTCATTTTAATCGATGGTAGCATACAAATACACACTCAATAGTTCACTTTATTTCTTTTTTTACTCATTAATTCCACCTTTAATACTAGTTTTGATTTGTCTTTTCCTTTAGTAACCACATACCAACTTGTGGGCTTACTATACACAAATAATTCATAGACTTCAATATGGTTAATCTTTTTTCCCACATTTATTAATATTTATTACGTATATAATTTTATAATTTTAAGGTCGCTACTCAATTTGGTATACTTGATTCCAAAGCTAAATTACTAATAACTAGGTTATATGTTCTTTTTTATAGTTTTATATGGTCAATACACTAACCTATGCATTCAACAAGGTGATTGATGCCTTCACTAACACTTAAACAAGGTTATAGCATCATACCATTAACTCTACTTCTTTCGAGTATATTATCCTTAATACCAAATTAATATTAATTTTACATGACATATTATCATTACATGTACCATACAATGTATTTCACAATTAGCTAATTAATTTTCATTTATTGTATCCAACTAAGTTAAGATTTTCCCTATTTAAAACCTACTCTTACTAGTCTTATAATGCAAACAATATTATATTTATAAACATGTATACATAATACTAATAATTTACATATTAATACATCATGGTGCAATAATATGCTTCTCATACTTCATCATTTACTTTATCATATTCAATTGTAGTATCTTTATGTTGATATCATTTTATTTTTAAAATCAATAAAAGTTTATCAATATCATTAAGCCATAACAACCTTCTTACCATCCCTCATGCATTTAACCATGGATAACTCGATCTTCTACTCATATCAATATTATATACTTAGTGCATAATGGACTTATATTTATGTAGAATGCATTAAACTATTTAATAATTAACTAATTTATGTCCATCTTTCTGATTTATGTCAATTCTACCGCCACTTCATTCAGTATAGAGCACACAACCCTGACAGTTACTCAACTAACATTCCAAGAATTAATAAAAGGAATGTAACTGTGTGGGTACTTCTTTTGTTCTCTCTTATTCTTTTCTTTAAATTAATAAAAAGAATTAATATCCAACAATTAAATCAAAATTTATGAGGATAATAATCAAAGTCCACCCATTTCACATTACATAAAATGATTACCTAAGGATGCCAATTTTTTTCAATACTTGATTTAGAAATGGCACATCTTATCTTAAACTATTTCTGATCTTTTACAAATAATTTTAATGTTATTTTACTATTCTTGGTATTCATCTTTGCTTCATCTTTTCTTTTCAAAAATATATTATATTAATACTTACTAGTTAACTAAAATAATAATTAAACTTAAAGCTTTTATTTTGTTTAATTTAAAAATGTATTATACTACCTTTTTAATTACATTTGTAATCTTATCTCAAACATCAAATAAAGCTCAATGTGAGTGTAATTATAAGTACGACTATGATTATAATGATGGATGTAACATGAGGTTAGATCATCCAAGTTTGATGTCACTATGTATTATTGATCATACAATTTATGGATATATGAATGTTGATACAAAGTCAGCACTAAAGAAAATGGAGTCATTCCATACTAAATGTAATCAAGACACTTAAGAATGATTTGATAACAATTAGATTCCTACCATAAAATTCAAATTACCAAATCCTAAGATTGTTAGTTTGGTACCAAACTTCCACTTACAAGGGCTCTTACTATTAAATTTATGTAAAATTCTTTATATTTTCTTATTACATGCAATTTTTGCAATTGATACAAAATGCATTGAAGATAAAAATGTATGAGCATAACATGTGATTATTAGGAAACTATATATGTGATGTAACATTCATGAGAAGAAAAGTAAATATCAACACATAAATAAGTAAGAAAATAAAGCAAAAAATGTCATAATCATGGTCAAATACACTATAAAATCTATAACTTACAAATCTAGGAAAATAAAAATCTAAATAAAATATCTCACCTAGGATAAGCCTAAGAATCCTATATCTTACAATCATTGGTAATAAGAAAATAAAATTTAATAAAATTTAATGATCTAGGTTAAGCACAAGAAACATATGCCTTATAACCCTTTGAAAGAAATATGAATCTAAGAAAAAATATAATGGTTAAGGATAAGCCCATAAAACTAATGACTTAAATATCAAAAAAGAAGTGAAAACTAGTATAAGCAATATAGTTCAATTTAAATAAAGTGGCAAGCAAACATGTATGTGAGGATGCATGTAAACATAACACATGAATCATGGATAAGGATAGTTTAAACATGTATATGACTGAATTGATTCAAAAGCAAATTAAGTTTGAATTAAAGTATGAACTAAAAGTTTGAAAATTTTTGGATGGGACTGTAAAAATTAATTAAAAATCAAATTAAATTTGTAAGTTAGAGGATAATTTAAATTAAATTCAAAATAAGTTGAATTTAATACAAAATTGGTTTGATAATAAAGCTGAGCTAATTCAAATATTAATTTTGAATTAATATGAAAACTAATTTGGTGATAAGATTAATAGTAATTCAACCTCATTGAATTAATATAAAATCTAGTTGGATGATAAAAGTTAGATGAATTCAATCTCATTGAATTTAAAAAATTGATGTTGAAAACTAGGAGTAATTCAACCTTGTTGAATTAACATGAAAATTAATTTTAGATGAAAACTGAATCAATTCAATCTCATTGAATTGATATAAAAATTGAACTAATAGGATTGATTTAGATCAAAATAGCAAACTACTTTATATTTAAATTTGAATTCAAAAATGCTAGATAATATTGAAAATCTGGTTTAAAAATTCAAATGAACTTGCAAAATCTGGTTTGACAAGATTTCATGATGAAATTGGATATCTGGTTTGAAATTTTATATGAATTTAAAAGGTTTTTAAGAATTGAACCAAAAGTCTAGGTTGTGATTCTATATTTCAAATTTGAAAATCTAATTGGATTTTGAGTAATAGAGAATCAAAGTTGGAATTTAGAAATCCATCTTAGATTTTGAAGATAACATTAAATTTGAACAATGAAAATAAATTAAACACAGGAAAGTCAAGAATGCAGGTAGAACAAACATCTAATATGAACAATAACAAAAATACAAATAATAAAAATTCATTCACCTATAGCATGCATCTATGGTTTCATAATGTTGTTTTGGGTTATAGATCATAATGAAATGTAAATTAATTGCACAAAAGACATGAATTATAAATGAAAAAATGCATAAAACATGAAGCAAACATCATCAAAATAATTAATAAAAATAATAAAAAATCATAAAATAGTTTGGCAACCTAATTTGCGCAAAAAAGTATAACATAAGAAGTAATTGGCACCTTGAAATGATGAATTGGTGCCTAAGACCCATAATTTAGCATCAAGCAGTACACTAAATCTTTCAATGTCATTTTAACTCTACAATCCTCTTGTGGCACCTTGGCTACCCTATGAGTTTCATCAAAATTTGATAATGTTTTCACCTCTAAATGACACATTTTACATTCAAGAATCATGAAAAAATATGATATAATACAAAATAATGCAATATTTAATCACAACTAGTATAAATCATGATGAACATTGAAAAACTAACAAAAATATAATTATAAAATATTAAGGTCAAAATCTTATTACTTTTCAAATGATTATTGTTTAAACTCATGTAATCTGGTATTATTGGTTCACTCTTGATAAGAAACTGAAAGGATTCATGAGAATTGATGGAAGATAATATTTATGAATGGGTACTATGTAGAATGATTTCTAGCTAAAAATAAAAAATCATGTAATATGATATTTAATGGAATTGAAAAGGTTATTAGGTCTAGGTCTATATTTAGGTGATGGACTTGGGTCATGAGCTAGACTTAGGCTTACTAGCTCTAAGCCCAACCTATAGCCTAAGTCTTACTTGCTTAAGTGTAGCTCATTTCAAGACTTAGCATATCGTGCTAAGGTCTAACACATCCTACTAAATCCTATCTAGCCAAAGGATTTTTTAAGTGTACAAGTTAATAGGATGCCCCATAAGAGTGTCATTTGAAACATTGGAATAAGAATTTTGAACCTTATACATTGGTAAAATCAAAATTCTAAAATTCTACAAATATAAAATGTCAAACTAGGAAGATTCTAATCCTTAACTTAAGTAGAATAACCTTGCCTAAGTAAAATTGTACATGTTTGAATTCTAAGTTCCTGCATAATCATCATTATGGAATACATGATTCAGAGTTTCAAAATTTAGTGTCTACAAATATATTTCATTAATCAATAGAAATCAATATGCATCCCTTGTAGGTGATTGATAAATTCTAATTAATTTATAAATTTATTAATAATTTTACAGAAGCATGCTTCATCAAGATGGATATGACATAATGGCATATCAAACCATCAAAGCAACTCTTAAACAACAATGGTTCCTCCTAAAAATACTTCTTATTGAAAGAAAAGAAGCCCTTTTTTGCTACCATAATCACCTCAAGAAATAACACAATAAATAGGGTAATTCATAATGTGAACAAACCAAGGAGTATGATCATGAATCATCAATACATTCTCATAAGGAAAATACTCATTAATGGGTATCTTGAGGTTTCTAATTGTTAGTATATGCTCTAGAGTATCATGTGTATTTGAACTATACGTTTCATTAATAAAGGCATTATTCATTATATAGTACAGTGTTTTACATGAACTTGTTTTACTTGGAGTATTAAACTATATATTAAAGTCCATGATATTGGAACAGTGCAAAGGAATCCATAAAGCGTTTATGGAATGAGATTCTTATTGTATGCAAATGTTCAATATCTAAATATCCCTAATCATGGTATTAATAAGAATGGACATTATTAATATGGAAAGATCAGCACATGTTACACTTCCTATTTAGGGATGATTCTCATTCATCATGAGCTGAGATGTCTAAAGTGAATATATGGATGAGTAGTATAGTACTAGTTCATTGGAGACCTTGCCAGTGAGATTTCATATGGATAATTGATCTATGTCTGTGAAATTATATCTCACTCATATCAGTAGTGCAAGTATCATTAGACTTGAGATATCAAGGTTATCTTAACTATGGATTA
>CANYBF010183032.1:0-10542 GCA_948192965.1 Dalechampia spathulata
GGACTTCTCATAAACAAAATTAGTAAAATAATGAAAACATATAAAATACTTAGTAAAACTTAAAGAAAACTAAATTAAAACACTTAAAACATATATGAAATGATAAAGAAAAAGCAACATAAAAACATGTGATCAGACTCAAATATACCTTAGATATAACTACGTAGTTGATGACGTCAACACCAATTATTAAGAAGAATTTTTAAATAGCTTGCAATTGAATGGAATTCCACCATATAAACTATAGTTGAAAGTTAATTATCCAATAATACTTTTAAGGAATTTAAATACATTGAATGGATTGTGCAATGGAACTCGAATGGTATGCAGAAGATTTGAAAAAAATATCATACATGCTGAAATAACAATTTGACAATATGCTAATAGACAAGTTTTACCATAAAAAATACTACTAAATCTACCAAAAAGTGAAGGATATCTGTTCCAATTCAAAGGAAATAATTTTCAACACGATTATGTTTTGCAATGATTTTTTTATGATTTTCTTAAAAATACAACATGATTATATAAATAAAAATCTTATTTATGATTTTTTTAAAAAATATAAGATATCATCATATTATATTAAAATAGGGCATGAGGATGTAAAAATACAAGTCTACCCTTCTCATCCATCCCTTTCAATTTTATTCAAAAATAACTACTATTTTTTAAAATTTACGTGAACATAAATATTATTTTTTAAAACTTATAAAAAATAAATATAAAAATTAATCTAACAAATATAAATAATAAAATAAAATTTTTAATGTAAACTAATACACAAAATAAATTTATTAATTATAATTAGTGAATATTAAAAAAGATAGTTTTACCCTTCATTTAAATTTTATTATTTTCTAAAATATTTAATTTGTTAGGTACTACTTATTTTATATTTTATATTATATTATCTTATTTATATATAAATAAATTTTATTCAAAAATAAATACTATTAATTTTATTATATTTATTAATTATTAATTATTTTATATTTTATATTATATTACCTAATATTTATCTAAACAAATTTTATTCAAAGATATATACTACTAATTTTATTTATATTTGGTAATTACTTATTATTTTATAATTTATATTATATTATCTAATTTTTTATCTTGATAAATTTTATTTAAAAATAAGTACTATTAATTTGATTTATATTTGTTAATTAATAATTATTTTATATTTTATGAGATATTTATTTAAGTTACAAAATATCTCACATTGTTAAAATATAGATTAACATTTTCAAACGCATACTATAAAAGTCAAGTGAAGTAAATAAATTTAGCACACTTCTCTCGAATTTGTAATTAATATTATAAGAGGGTAGAATAACAACTAAAATGATGGTTTTATCATTTTTCTAAATTTATTAAAATTAATTATTAGTTTTAAGAAAATAAAAATTTATTAAATAATCTAAATTTACTAATACTAATTTTATTTTATTTTAATAATTTAATAGTAATTATTTTAATTTTTAATAACTGAATTCTATAATAATATCATATGAAAAAAATAGTACTTATGATTATTTTTAAAAATATAATGTATTTATTAAAGTTACAAAATATCATACATTGTTAACAGATTATTTAACTTTTTTAATCCGCATTCTATAATCATTTAGGATTTACGTAATTTGATTATCTAAATTATTAAAATTTAGAAAATACTAATTATATTAAATTTGTAATAGATAATTTATAAAAAATAATTTTATTTTATTTTAATTATCTACTAGTAATAATTTTAATTTATAACAACTAATTTTATTAATAAAATTATATAAAAATATTATTTATGATTTTTAAAAAAATATGAAATATTTATTAAAGTTAAGATTTAATTTTTCAAATTCATATCATAAAAATTACGTAAAAATACATCATAAAATTATTAATTCATCATACATCTCTTGTTTTCTAAACTAATATTTTTATAACTAATAAAAATATATTATATTTATTAGAAATTATTAGTTTTAAGAAAATAAAAATTTATTAAATAATCTAAATTTGTTAAAATTAATTTTATTTTATTTTAATAATATAATACTAATAATTTTAATTTATGATGACTAATTCTATGATAAAATTATATAAAAAGAATTATCTATATTTATTTTTAAAAATCTAAGGTATTTATTAAAATAATAAAATATTACACATTATTAAGATATGATTTTACTTTTTCAAGGAAAATCTTATGATTATTTAAAATTTAAATAATCTAATTATATAAATTATTAAAATTTCAAAAAGACTAATTATATTAAATTTGTATTAAATAATTTATAATTTAATTTAATTTTAATTATCTAATAATAATAATTTTAATCTATAACAATTAATTTTGATAATAACATTATATAAATAAAAATATTATTTATGATTTTTTAAAAAAATATAAAATATTTATTAAAGTTATAAAATATTCTTAAATGATACCAAAAATACATAATAAGTATAAATAAGGATATTAAACAACATTTTTTATAAGTATATAATACTTAACTAATAAATATTAATTCAAAATTATAAAAAAATATTATCATAATAAAAAATTTAAAAAAATAGAATACGAAATTATGATAAATGATGATCAAATAAATTATACTAAGGTGCACCTTATAAAAGTCTAGTAACCTTAAATATTTAAGGACATTGATTGATAAACGAATCTCTAAGTAATTCAACTCATTCACATCCAGATCATGAATATTTAAAATCCATATTATGCAAAGAGACATTATTTTTGCTAATTCAAATTGAAGGATGATATAAATTCAATCTATTTAAGACATCATATCCACAGGTAGGGCATTCATCTTAGATAGAAACTCCAGCTCCATAAACATAAAATCAAAGTTCCAGATGAAAATTGACTGCCTGTTGGAACAGGAATTTATCACTACAGTTGATTGCTTTTGGCCTAATATTCGATGGTTAATCTTAAAAAATAAACTGGAAATAAACAATAAATATATATGATTCCTCAAACAAAAATAGAATAAGCTAAGAAAACGTTTGCCAGTTACATTCATGAATTTGCGTATATGTATTTTACAGTAGCGTCGGATCTTTTATGCAATGTATCGCATCAGGCAGTCGATTGTGAAAAACAGGCTTCAACCCTCTTCGAAACCAATAGCTGGTAAACGACATTTCAAGTTTCCTTACCTGTGAACACTTATTCATCACATAAACATCCTACACTGAAATGAAACAATGACCATCTGACCTTTCTTATTACAACAAAGAAGGAAAAAGATCCAAAATATATTTAGCATCCCCAAAATATCGATAGCTTTAAAGCAAAAATATTATAGGCCATTGTCTAGTTCATAATCTGCTTGCCCACATCTACGCAGTACTTGTTTTACGACTACTTTAGCAATGGTAGACGAAAACAAATTAAATGCCGATGTTTAGTCACTAAATATGAACTTTTTTTTGGGAAATTTTTGGATTATAAACGGAAAAGAAACAGTAAAAGGGAAAGGCGGGGGTGAATCCTGTCAAGGATCAGTTGATGTAAGGTAGACAGATTATTTGGCTATGTGAGCTGTAGATTAGTCATGATTAGAAAGGCTGATCATGTTGAAATGGATGAAACGAAGAAAGGTAAACCTAGACCAACTTGGAAATGAGATGCTGAAGATGATTTCATGGCCCCGCACTCACAAAAGTAGCTTAAAAGAGAATTGAAATGGCACCGATTAACATGGAAATGAGACTTGGCTGAGTTGAGAATGAAAAGAAACAGAAAATTAACTCAGAAATAAAATAAAATAAATGCCCAAACTGACACATAGAACAAGTGCCAAAACAGTCTTCGAGTTCTAATTTAAATGGTGATTGTTGTGGAGAACGTATCAGCCTATAAACTAGAAGTATGAAGGAGATCAAGACAACCATGACACCACCAGTCTGATTATTTTGTAACATGCAAAGCCATGTTTGGTGGAAGAGATGATATTTGGCTAGCTATATTTTGTATTTACTGGAAAAAAGGATAAGAGTGTAGAAGAAATGACGATATTTTCCACTCTAGACATGTAGAAAGGATGTCAACAAACTTCAGTTTGGATTTGTCTGACAATTTTTTAAATGAATTGTGAATTTGAATTATTGACATAGCTAGTTATTCAGTTATGGAAACCCAAACAAATCGCAGAAGAATAAGATTTTCATGAAATCTCTCGTTCTTCATAAGGTTAACATTTGCTTTTTTTTTTGCTTTTCCTTTAACATCCTAACTTTTGTTGCAAAAGGATATAGCCTATGCCAAATACTGTCATTTTGGTTATTTTCAAAATATTAAGCTCAATCATATAATTCTAACATTTATTCCTTTTAACATCCAATTGTTTTGTGTCTTGCACAACATCCTTACAACAGCTAGCACACAAAAATCATATATAAAGCATGACATGGCATACGAGAATAAGTATAGCACCAAGCATGAAACATAAGGGAGAAAAGAACAAGAAGATCCATACAAAATGTCAGGAGCATATGGAGTTCGGCACTTTGGATGGAAAATTACGAAGAAGAATATTTGACAAGAAATTAAGAAAAACAAAATGATATTTGAAAAGCTTGTTGTGTTTAATCAAGCAAGCAGCAATCTAAAACCTAGTTTCCTAATTAATATGGGATTCTAGCATCATTCAGTTTTGACTACGCCCATGCTTTTAGCAACAAAAATGTTAAAAAAAACTATGAACCCGTTGAGCCAAGACGGCCTGTAACTAGGGCATAAGAACGCTTGAGGAGAACAATAAAATGAAGAAATTTAGCTTTAGTAGTTAGTTGTGTTCATAAAGAGGCCATACAGAATCAATACTGCATATGTTATATATATAAAGTTAGATGGTAGCATGACACTAAAATCTGATCATTTTTTAAAGTGTTCTGCTAAGGACATTAGGAGAAAACAATAAATTTTATTTTTGCATCTTTTCAAATAAATAAATAAATAATAAGGAGAAACAAACTGTGGCAGATAAAAAAATTATGCAAGACCAACCTGCCTAACGATGAGTGGCTCCTCGGAATGACTCAATGGTTCGGTTAATATAGTCAAAAAGCCATTTCGGTTCCCATAGACAACATCCGTGAAAGGCCGATCACCAACCTGCCACAAACATAATATTACTAATCAAGTATAAACTTCAAATCAATAAAACAACAAATTAAAATGCACATGTATGGGTAACTACCATGATAAGTTGTGAAGATTTACAGCCAAAATGCTTTTCAATTTCTTCAGCTGTTCCAGCTGGTTTCTTTACCCCTACATTACAATAAAAAGATATTAAATCAGTTTTATGTAAGGGCACCTTGTAGGCACCTAGAAACCAAATAATTAGCATTAGTATTGGTGAATTAACCAAGTAAATAGTACATAAGCCAGTAATCCACATTTCAAACCAGCCTAAGATTTGCACGGTACATTAAACTATTAAACTATTGTGGAAATAGAATGAAGCTTAAATTGGAAACAGAAGACTTACTATGCCTTATGACTTTGATCCCAATTGCCTTCTCCAGTGCCCTAGCTTTTGAACAATCATGATCATATTCGAATAGACCTAGTTTATTAAACAAACAACTAAGACATTGTGAATAGTAAATAAACAGCATTACAACTATCATAACAAGATAAGGGCCATGCAAAAGTTACCAGCAGAGTTACTAAACACGGCTAGATCATTGCCAAAAACAGATTTACACTGCTCAATCGACGACTGAAGATAATCGCACAATGTTAAACAGTAGGGCACTGTGATTGTATTATCTTTATCAAATACAACACCTTTAAAACCTCTTCGATGCAGTTCTGCCCAATCAATGTACCTTATATCACGCACTGATACATGAGGCAGAGCCAAATGCTGCTCTTTGACAAACACAGAAACCGAAGAAACAATTCCTTCAACATTAATTCTTTGGCCCAATGCTGCTTTCAAATCTACCCACCACATGTTTGTGAAAAGTCCTTCAGGTTTATCGGTTAAAGTTTCTTGGTTATTTTCGATTTTATGATCCTTGACTTGATTTTGAGTTTCTGGGTTTTTGTTATTGATGGAGTTACTGTCAATGGAAGATTGAAATTGGTCACAAAAGGTGTGATTTTGAATTGGGTATGAATAGTCGGTGTTCTTGCTTGTATGGTCTTTGTTATTGGAATTGTTTGTAGGATGGAGAGTAATGGACGATAGATTCTTAGAGTGGGTTTGGCATACAGAAAGCGAGACAGAGTTAGGTTTTACTGCTCTTCTGCGATTGGAAGGATATGGAAGGATGAGAAGGGATGTTGAGAAGTGAACGGGACAGTTGAAGTTGGGCGAAGGAGCATCATAAACACACAACATTTCCATTCCTAAACCTAACTGCCCTTTCGGGTATTTTATTGTATTTTTTAATGCATTCAGCGCTTTGTTTTTCTTTTTCTTTTTCTACGAGGTTCACGATTTTTCTTTTTATATATCAACCACACAAAGAAACTATATTTACCTCTTAAACTCACAAGTAAAATTTAATTTATCTTTTTTTAATGTTTTTAGGTAAAAAAAATTAATTTATTAAGATTAAAAGTCAAATAAAAAATTTTATTTTGATCATTTAAATTAATTATCCTACATTAAAATTTTTTTAAATAATTTTATAACAAATATATTTATAATTTAACAATTTTATTAAATTATATAATTTTTCTTTCATAAGCTTAAGTTTTATAACTTAAATGACTAACATTACTTTGATATAGTATAGTTGTTTTAAAATCAAATAGTTATTTATATTTTAATAAAAATTAAAATAATGTTCAATTTATAACTTTAATGTAAAAATTTAAAAATACTTTTTACTATAAAGTAACTTTATGGAGTAAAAATATTAAATTATGTGAAAAAGAATTATATAATTTAATAAGATATTAGTTTATGAATATAGTTATTATGAAATTCTTTTTAGACTTTTAGAATAAGATATTAATTTTAAGAGTTAAATTAATTATTTTTAAATTTTTAAATTATTTGTTTTAATTAAATTAAATATGTGAGTTTAAATTAATTTTAAGAATTTAACCCAAGAAAATTAAAAAATAAATTGAACTTTTATCACAACGTTACTCTTAATAACATCCAAGTTTCTACCTCACCTACTTCACTGCCAACATCATTTAAGTTTTGTAAAGGGGAGTGACTGTACCTAACTCCTCTATTTCAGAATTTATGGGTTCCTTTTCCTCTCTCTTTAGTCAACTCAACACCAGTGCGTTTTAGAAGGTAAGTCTAGTTGGTGTAGAGACGAGTCGTCATCGACCAAAATTTAATTTTCTTAAATTGCATTTCAAAAATTTACCATCTCTTGAATAGTATCTTAATGCAATCTAAACTCTTAATTTTCATTTCTTCTTTTCACTATCCATAATTTGTCACGTTCATTTGCTAGTATAATTAAGATTTATTTGAATATTTATTTCATCATTTCGTATATAATTTTTCTAATAAAATGAGAATCCATTGAACCGTGTGAAATTTGCCATCATGTTAAACAAAAGGACTACCACATGTTAAGGACTACCACATGTTATGTTTGGCCTTAAAAGTATTACTTCTATACTATTCTCATGCCTACTTAAAAGTGACCTCAAAATAAGACCTTATATAGTAATGTTTTTTTTGAACCCAATAAGATATATTAATAAGAAGGACAATCATTATACAAAATAGACTATAGCTTAGTCGGCACATCTACCCTCCAGAACTGATGAAAATTGGCGTTTCTAACATATTTAGCAAGCCAATCCGCAGCTACATTACAATTCCTATTACAAAAGATAATTTTAAAGTTTAGGATTCCATTAAGCAATACATAAATATCAGCAACTGTTACACCCACATTAGAGACCCTAGGAGTTATGCATTTATGTGTGTATATGCGTAGATGAATGTTAGGATTGCCTTATGTATATGAGACGTGTTGGCATGCATGATGATGGTTTCGTGTTTGGGTGTATATGTGTTGCTATGAATAACTATATATGATTCTATGTGTTTGATTGTGTGTCGTCGCCTTATTGAGGAGCGTGTCTTCTCGGTTGGATGAGGGACGGCTTGTATATGTGATTTAGGATGTGTTGGAAGTGTATTTAGTGCTAGCGGGGAAGTTGGAGACAGTTACAGATGAGTTAGGCTTGCCAAAAGGCAGGTTATGTGATTTTAAGGAGTGGTATGGGCGTACGTATTGGGCGTACGGTCGTACGAGACAGGGGAATACAGGGATTTTAAGGCCTGGAGAGCGTACGGGTGTACCAAAAGGTGGTACGGCCGGACACGAGCTCGCAGGAATTTTAGTTTGTCAGTAACCTTGAGTACGTACGGGCGTACCAAATGGGGGTACGGGCGTACGGTTGCTCGCAGGAAATTGAGTTTCTTAAAAGTTTAGGGTCGGTACGGGCGTACCAATTCTGTACGGCCATACACAACGTTTAATTTGACTTTTAAGGCTAAAAACAGACGATTTTCATTAGGTTCCAATCCTTTTTCCTTAAGCTTACACCCCCTAAACCTACCAAATATCCTACTTACGGATTCTAAACATCGCTAGCGTCCGAGAATGCGAGATAGAAGTTGAATACAAGTAAAGACAGGATTATCGGCTTAAGCTAGAAGTAGCTTGCTTTTGAGGTTAGTGCTAGTTTTGTGTGTTTAGCCACTTTTGGCTTGTTTCTATTGCCGAAAGACTTGTACCAAGTCTAGGCTAGTATTTTTACTTTGCGTTTGATTCATTGAGGTGTGCTATATGCATGGTTATGATTGTGATGCTTGGATTGATGCTTTCCTTGCTTGATAATGTGATGTATTGTCCAAGTATTCATGTATACGATGAAATGATAGTGATAACATGCTTACATGCATGGAGATGAATGATGAAGAAAGAAAGAGTGAAAAGAAAATGAGAAATGAGGGCAGAGCTCAGCTCTGGGCACACTGGATCAATAATGAATGGGATTCCTTCGGGAATCATTATATATATATTCTCCTGAGATGGGAGATGGATATAGAGTGTGGAGCACTCAACAGATAAATGGCCTCCTACGGGAGATGAGTACCGGTACCTATCGGGATCCAGCGTGTGCGAAAGGAATATGCACAATTACAGGAAAATAAGAGTGAATGAGGGAAAGAATGATGAGGGAGAATGATAAGAACATTGGCATTTGTATTGCACCAGATAATAGGATTGTAATGCTCTGATATGATGTTTATGATGAATTGCTCTATGTTGCATGACTGTTTATATGTGTTTCTAGCACCACTGAGTTTATCTCAGCGTTTGTCATTTGATGAACGTAGGTTCAGAGCCCACGGGACAGCGTTCTGAGAAGGAATAGAGGTCGTCAGCTAAGACAGACTGATCTCATTTGGTACAGGACTTCTGTGGCATACTCCGGCTTCCTTTTGGATTGTGTAGCTAGGGTGGCAGTAGTCTTGTATTCATTGTATAGCTTTTGGTGGTTTTATGTACGCACTCACTTATTGTATAACAGGTTTTATTTATATGAAATACAGTTAGCCTATTTTTGTATGTTGCTGGAGTGAATGATGAATGGATCTCGGGAATTTGATTGCGTTTCACGTTGTACGTTGCACAACCACCATTACACTTAGAGACGTGTCCCCATACGACGTCTGCATGATGTATCCCTGGTGGTGCAGGCACTGGTCTCCTTCTGGGGGTCACTGTCTGTGCTACGGGAGCATGTCCTCCTGGGTATGGGCCGAGTGTGACAAAGAGTATCAGAAATAGATGGGAAAGATTCCATTAGGTAATCAAAAGGTTTTCACCTTGGATTCTGAAGGTTTGTTGAGGTATAAAGATCGCCTTTATATTCCTGCAGATGAGGAGTTAAAGAGACAGATTCTGGATGAAGCTCACAACAGTTTATATTCATATCATCCAGAAGGTACTAAGATGTATAGAGATTTGAAGCTATTCTACTGGTGGGTAGGTATGAAATGAGACATAGCAGAGTTTGTTTCAAAATGTCTAGTATGTTAGCGAGTGAAGGCTGAACATCAAGTGCCCGCAGGATTCTTACAACCTTTATCTATTCCGGAATAGAAATAGGATAGAGTGACGATGGATTTTGTCACAGGATTGCCTTTAACACAGGGCAAACATGATGCTGTATGGGTTATTGTTGATAGATTAACAAAGACAACACATTTTATACCTGTTCGGATGGATTACAATTTAGAACGGCTGGCAAAGTTATACATCAGAGAGATAGTAAGACTTCATGGAGTGCCATCATCTATTGTTTCTGATAGAGACCCATGGTTTACTTCTCGTTTTTGGGGAAGTTTTCAAAGAGCTCTTGGGACTAAAGTGCATTTTAGTACAGCATTTCATCCTCAGACAGATGGACAATCAGAACGGATCATTCAGATTTTGGAGGATATGCTAAGAGCATGTGTGTTAGAATGGATTGGAAGCTGGGACAGGTACATTCCT
>CANYBF010183099.1:0-24057 GCA_948192965.1 Dalechampia spathulata
ATATGGCAATAACATCAATCATGCAATCAATCAACAAATTACGAAAACATGCCTAAAATATAACAAGGAAAATGCGGAAATCAAGAGAAATTAAATTCGTATGATGATCATACGTGATCGCGTATGATATTGGGATGATCATAAGCGATCGCACATGATGATATGCGGTCATAGCAAACGATAAAAATAATCATATGCGAATGCTTACAATATGGCAAGGATAACTCGGCACACAAAATGAATCAAAAACAAACATATGCGATGGAATGAAGATCATATGCGAACGCGTATGATATTGAAACTATCATATGCGATCGCATATGATAATATGCATGCAAAACGAGGCAAAATTATGAATTAAAACGTGCCAAAACAATACGCAAATCATTAAAACAATTTGGATTTCAATTACATTTAGGCATGAATATCACAAATAACACAAAATAACAATTTAAATCATATCATGTCAATTAAAACAATGCTAAATCAATAAAAAAGGATGATTTGTTAAACTTTTGTAGTTTCTCCTTAGCTCTGTGAAGAATCCACTCCGAAATCCAAGTCTAGGGAATTAAATCACCTAAGTCTAAGTGATTTTGATGCATTTTAATTAACCCTAGAGGTTTAGATTAATTAAAATTATGTTTTGGAAGTTCCAAATCACGTTTTTGCTGCTGACGGCTCCTAGGAATTAGGGTTTTTTCGCGTCTAGCCTTTCGAACCCTTTGCCAAATGGCAGAATTAGGGTTTTAGGGAGTCTGTCCCCGGATACATATGCGTACGCATATGTCACATATGCTAAACCCTAAAACATATGCGTTCGCATATGTCCACATATGCTAAACCCTAGAGACATATGTGAACGCATATGCCTAAACATATGCATTGGGGCCAAGTCATATACGGCGTGTGCCGCCTAGGAAAGGGCCAAAATTGGCCCAGAACTGCCCAGAAAGCCCTAAATCAACCCAGATTGGCCTAAAACTAACCCGAACTGGCCCAGAAACATCCTGGAACCGATCTGGATCAAGCCGGTCCAAAATTAGGGTGCGACAGTGATGTATGTGTTCTATGGTTTAGACGTTGAGTTGTGAGGGTGTTACCGCCTTCTTGAGTTTTCGTGGAGGTGTGAGGGGCAACTTTCGTGTTGGGAGTGTTGTGAGTGAATTTTAGAAGTGTTAATGTTTGACAGGTGGCTTAGATGTATTAGTTTGGGGTAAGGGAAGAGCATTAAGGGAATTTTGAGAGAGGTACGGGTGTACGGATTTCTGTACGGACGTACCAAACAGGGCAGATGAAGGGGTTTTAGGTTCTGGAGGTCGTACGGGCATACCGAAGGGCGGTACGGCCGGACGTGAGCTCGCAGGAATTTTGGTTTGTCAGTAAAATTCAGTACATACGGGCGTACCAAATGGGGTACGGGCATACCGTTGCTCACAGGAGTTGTGTGCATCAGAAGCCTTAATTCGGTACGGGCGTACCATGGTCCGTACGACCGTACACGACTTATTTTGATGAGTCAAACGGATAAATATTAAGGTTTTCCTTAGGTTTTTATTACCTTCTTCTTTCCTAAACCCTTCCAAACACTTAATTGAACCTCTTAAGCCCCGGAGAAAGTGTGAGAGCTAGAGGTTACCATTAGAGGTCATTTATATCAAGATTACGGGTTCACGTTAGCAAGCTTCTTATTACAGGTTTATGCTAAGTTAATGTTTGTTGGTTCATTAATGGCCCTTTTGGATATCCTTGAACTGAAAGAAGATCTTAAAGTCGATAATTCCTTCTACTATGTTCTTAACGATGCTTCTATGACTTGTTTGATGGCTATATGTGTTGAAATGATGCTTATACCATGAAAACATGCATTGAGAGAAGGGAATGGACGGATGAAAGAGAATAGGAAGGAGAGTGATGAGTGCAGAGCTAAGCTCTTGGCATGTTGGGTCAATCATGTCACTAGGATTCTGTTAAGGAATCATATAGATTAACGCCCTCCCAAAAGGGAGAAGAGTCTCGAGACATACAGTAGGAAGAGGGTGCATAGCACCATACAGTTAAATGCCCTCCTTCGGGAGATGAGTACCAGTACATACAGGGACCCAGTATATGCGAAAGGAATGTGCACAACGATAAGAAAAGAAGCCGGTTATGAGAATGAAAATAAAGGAGAGTGTAAAGCATGTTGCATTACATTGCATTTATCGGAAATGTATTTTATGATGCTTGAATGCATATGTTTATCTATGATTTCTTAGCACCACTGAGTTTTATGCTCAGCGTTTATCATTTGATGAACGTAGGTTCTGAGCCATCGGGGGAGCAGCAGGAGAGACAATAGAGGTCATCAGCTGAGAAAGTATTCTCAAGGTGGTAGTGGAGCTGTTGGCAATCTCCATTCCTTTTTGTATCGCTTAGCTTCTATTAGTCATAACAGCAGTAGTAGTTAGTATTGTGTTTCTAGTGGTGAGTTTGTTATGTACAGAGTGAAACTCATGTATGTATGTGGGTTGTTTTAATTATATCTATGAGCTGTAAACAACCGTATGGATGAATGAATGTATGTTATCGAGGAATATGCATGCTTGTTTGAATGTATGCCACGCTACCCTTGTACTCACCACTAGATGCTAGATCGTGTACCCATATGAACTTTAAATACTCGGTTCTAGACGTATCCCTTGTAGGATACATAGCGGCTTTCTTTCAAGGAGGTCGTTACGCATGCTACGGGAGCATGTTACTCCAGGTATGGGCTGGGGTGTAACAGGGTTACTTAGGTTAAGTAAGGGGTTGTCAACACCCCATTGGTTCTTTCACACTAATCAACTTAATCTTATCATTTAACTTGCTAATCAAAAGGAAGAGTTCTGGTTTAAAGATAAGCCAACAATGTCTTTTTTGTCCTTTTTTCCTACTCCAAAACCATGCTACCATCCCTCTTAATAACCTTTTTTTTTACCATAAATCATTTTTAATCACTTCATATTTAAACCCAACTTATCTTCATATAATTCATATAAATTAGAGCATCCAACTTGTATAAACAACTCATATAATCTAAATATGATTAAATTAAAATTAATTTTATCATGGGTAATTGTTTAAAATCATAGAAATTTATTGGATGACTTTTTTGAAAACTCTAATTTGCTCGAACAAAAAAATTTCTATTATTGGTTTGATTAAAATAAAATTTTAAAGTGTAGAATGATTATATGGTATAATCATCTCTAATTTTAAAATTTTACAATTATTAATTAAGACTATTCATATAATTTCTAGAAATAATTTTTGTATCTAAGTAACATACATAAATTTTATTTATTTACTATGATACTTCACTAAATATTAATTTACATGGTAATATTCTATAATTTTTTTGATTGTATTAAATTTTAGATCATACTCTAAGATTTTTCATTCGTATTAATTCTCTATCTTATCAAGTTTTTGCCTAAGTTATTGTTAGAAATCTTTTCTAAAATATTAATTACCTTCCATGATTATGGTCATACTAGATAAATTCATAATTCACATACAGTCTATAATTTCCAATCATTTTCATGTTGTTCATCGATTGGGAAAATCAAAATTCATATTGCTCAATGCTGGCAAGTCGCATGCAAGCATTCAAATGCAAGCTTCTAAATTTTTCTATGATGTTTAAATAGAAATATCATCTATGTTTATGTAAAAATTATTCATTACATGTAATATTATATAAATAAATAAATAAGAGAAAATAAGACAAACATTCTTTATTTTTATATAGAATTAAGATAATTTAAATCTAATTAAATTATCATCAAAATACAATGTTACAAGGAGTTAGCTTTTTTCAATGTTAGTACATTAGTCGATGCTAATATATTATACTTCTGAAGATTCATTCATAACAGAATAGATTGTTTATTCTATTTTTGTTTCCCCTACTTATTGTATTTATTCATTCTTGCTTATATTCCCTTATCTTGTACTTCTTATTTTGTTGTATTTATTTTTATCTGCTATCATACTTTATTTTTATCATCATGCTATATATTTGTATGATTATTCATATTTATGAATGCTAATTATCTATTTATGAATAATTAGTAAATTCATATAATAAAATTGAGTATGAAACTTATAGAAACAAAACCATTCAAACCAAATATTTAAAGAATTTAACTAATACACATGTTATGTGTCAATTGAACCTTTTTTCTAAAACCATTCAAATGACAACTCCATTTGCAACCTTTTATGAGTTTATATCATTCCTTGAGAAAGGCTCTTAAAAAGACTAGTCTTTGCTTTAAGCACACATCTAGTATTTTCTATCATAAGTTCAACTTAGATCATGATCTGAAAGCCCAACTGCTATAATTCTTTCTTCTTGTCTTTCTTTTTAATGGACATAATTAGGTAATAATGGTCGTTGAAATGTATTAATTGTAACATCCATAAATACAGGCTAGAAGAATGTGTATAGGAATTAAGCTTTAAAGTGGTTTTAAGTTGATTTAATGATGATAGTGTGTGAAAAATATAGTTGGTACGGGCATACCGACTGGGAGGTATTGGTACAGGCATACCAATATAGTACGAGCATATAGTATATGAGTCATAAGAGCTAAAATTTCACAGTAGCTTTCATGAGTGCATACTAATGGGTGGTATGGCCATACCAGAGCATCGGTGTAGTTTTGTTATTAAAGTTTTTGGGGTGGCATAGGCATACATGAATCCGTACGATCATACACGATAAAAAATTAACTTTTAAAATGGGAAATCATGTCAGATTTCTCATTTTTCTTCAGATAATTTTCTCTCAAATCTTCTTCTTTTCTTAGGTTTTGGAGTTTAAGTGAGGAATTGACCAAGATTCAAAAGCAATTGATAGAGGTAAGTTATTTAATTAAGCTTTATATGATTTAAGATTTATTTTGGTATGTTATATGTTGAAAATATTGTTAAATGATGAATTGGAGTTGTGTTTGGATAATCGAAGGAAGGGAATTTTGTTTCTGTAGGTGGTTTGGTTAATTATGAAGTTTTAATGTTGGAATATCTGAATTACAAACGAAACTAGATTGGATTTCCATTAAAATTTTATAATTTGGATAAATTGTTATATAAGTTTGTAAAATTGGAATTTACATAAGCTATTGTATGGATATTAGGTGATTTTGGTATATGGTAATAGTTAAGAAATGAATAGTAAATATGGGTTAATCGGTAATTTTTATCGTAGTTGAAAAAGGAAATGATTAGGCTTAGTCTAATAATTTTGTTGCTATGCAGCAGAAGAAGTTGATAAAGATCATTAGAAAAGAGTAAAGTAGTGGAAAATGATCTTTATCGAGGTATGTGCACAATATGTAAACAATAATTATGTTCTGCAATGGTTTTCAGTTTTGGATATATATATATATATAACTGATTGTTTCATACAATTGGTTGCAAAATAGATATTAATGTTATTTTGGATGTCTTATTATGATAATTGTGTTTATTTAAATGATTTATTTTTCACGATTGGTTGCAGAATGAGTATTTCAGTTGCTCAGATTCTTATTACAGATTCTTTGATATAAGAATGGATTTTACCTGGTTTTGAATTATGAATTGATTTCATATGATTTATTTGATTTCATATGATTTAAAGAGAGTTTGAAAGGTATATGATGATATTATTTTGATATATGATATGGAAAGAGTTGAAAAAGGATTTGTATTTTATAACCGGTTATTACCCGATGATGATGAGATAGGGAGATGATTATGAGATATGCCTCATTAGGTTGAAAGGTTGAGTTATCGTTCCTTCCCCAATAAGAGATGTGCACATTAGAGAGTATATGATATCACCTAGGGATAGGATTGAGACCCGTCTCCCATCTGGGTTATAATAATGTATTTACAGTAACTTGTGATACAAAGTCACCTTAGGAATGGGATTGAGACCTGTCTCCTATTTGGGTTGCAGTAATTTGTTTACAGTAACTTGTGACTCAAATAGTATGATGAGATATAGTCATCTTAGAGGTGGGATTGAGACCTGTCTCCCATCTAGGTTACAGATAACTGTAACTTGTGACATGTTGGTGTAAGAAAATATTAAAAAAAAGGAAAAAGAAAAAGTGAAAGAGAAAAATGATTTATAGATACGATATACTATTATACTTTTGAAAGGTATACAATACATGATATGTATATTGAGTTTATAACTTTGGAAACATTTATTCTTTTATGTGTTTCAAAAAGGAATGTAATTGTTATTGTGTTTGAATATTGTGCACCACTGAGTTTTATATTCAGCGTTCCTTTTTATGAAAGCAGATCATAGCAGTGATAAAAATAAAGAATATGTGAGCTTTGCACCTGGCAAGTTAAAGATATTAAGGAGAACATATAGGTAGATATGTTTATAAGTGTGTTTATGTTTAATATGATGTACTTATGCAACTATGAAAAATACCCAAAGATAAAAGATTATGTTTTCATATGTAATATATTATAAGATGTATGCTCTTTTTAAGACGCATTTATTTAAGTGATTGTGAAATTTTTATAGTCGCTCATTTTTGTGATCATAATTACGGTCATAAATTTCTATTCTGCTATGTCTATTAATACTTATATTTATATATATGTAGTGTAAATTGTTTTATAACATCCTTTATAGTATGTTTAGTAAGTTTCAACATCAGTGGAAAAATCTGTTAAGCATATGATGAGAGCATGTCATGCCTTATAGGAGGGGTAGGGTGTGACATGTTATTTTGGTATCAGAGAATGATTTTAATGGTTTTACAGATAGTTTTGTATAGCTTTGGGTATTTAAAATTTACATATTGCTAATTACATCATATATAGATAGAAGCTTACCGGGTGCAATCTTATATTTTGTAGATAGTTGATAGAAGATAGTAGATATAAGATGACTGATAGACTAATAATTACGAGTGGTGAATGTGGGGGCTATCATAATCCCCATAATGGTGTTACTGATGCGGGTGATAGGATTGGTGGTGGTGATGGTACTGGGGGAGCTGATAGACAGGGTCTAACTGGACCATGGCCAACTGAGGCATCGGAACAAGTGCCATTAGTAGTACCTCCAATAGTGACTATAGGGGAACAGGTGAAGGTACCAGTTAGTACTTTGATGAGATTATTGTAGGGATAACCAGCAGCACCATTGATTGAGCTGCCAAAGAGAGAGTTTGATAAATTGCGTAAAATGGGTGCTAATGATTTACGGGAACGAGAGATCCATTTGTAACTGAATAGTGGATAGAGAGAATTCAGCATGTGTTTTAAAAGATGGGTTATTCAGATTAATTGAAGTTAGAATATGTGATTTCTCTGTTATATGATGATGCATATGAGTGGTGGAAGACAGTTCTACAAAGTATGAATGAGCCTTTTACTCTGACTTGGGAGGATTTTCAAAGGGAATTTAGGTAAAAATATGTACCATTTGCTTATACTGATGAGAAACTATAGGACTTCTTGGTATTAAAACATGGAGCTTTATCTGTAGCCGAATATGGGAGGCAATTCACCAGATTGGCTTATTACACTATAGGGTTAGTGGTTACTGGCAGAGATCATTGCAAGCAGTTTGAACAAGGCTTAAAGCCACAAATTCAAAAATTGGTTGAGGGGTTTATGTATAAGGATCTCTCTGCTTTGATTGCTAGTTCTTTGAGACATGAGAAGACATTCAAGGAGGAGGAGGAGGAGTTAGTGATTAGACTACCAAGTAGGGCAACCTCAGCATTTAGTGGTGCCTTAAGCAGTGATAGTAAGAAGAGGTGCTTTATGGGGTCGTTTGTATAGAGATCTGGGAAATTTATGCGATATCCACCTTGACCTAGTCAGTAAGGATAGATGATGCCGAGAGTTCCTATAGGTATTTGATAATGTACTACTTGTGGGTGGATGCATGGTAGCATATGTCATATGGTATTGGGAGTTTGTTATAATTACAGTGGACGTGGATATTTGGCACGAGATTGTAGTATGCCACGAGCTGGGCTAATTTATATAGCTGCAAAGGGATATGATCCTAGTACAGTGTCCAGACCTGTTATAAGGAATAGTTTGGTACAGACAGGGATAGTTGGTAGAGGATGAGGTCGAGGTAAGGGAGATATTGGTAGTAGCCAACCTTCAGTTAATCAGCCTCAAGATTCAGGTATAGTAGCCAGAGTATACACTATGCGTTAGTGAGATGAGGCTGGAGCTGCTAATATTGTTATTGGTGAGTTCCATTTATATGATTCTGATATCCTAGTTTTATTTGATCTCGGGTCCACACATTCCTATATTAGTACTACTTTGAGTTATTTGGCATCTATGGAGTCTGCACCAATGGGTTGCAATGTAGTGGTGTCTAGCCCATTGGGGAAGAATGTAGTTGTGAATCGGGTATATAAAAACTGTCCGTTATAGATTCATGATGATACTTTTTCCTCAAATTTAGTTAAAATGCCATTTGGAGAGTATGATATGATACTCAGGATAGATTGGTTAGCTCGATATCAAGCTATGGTGGATTACAAGTTGAAGGTGATTACATTTAAAGCACCTGAATTTGCTAATGTTAGGGTGCAAGGTATTAGATCTACTAGAGGATTGAGATTCATATAAGCCATTAACGTAGGGAAATTGATTCTTAAGGGGTGTGCAACTTTCCTTGTTAATGTGATTGATACTAAGGTGGAGAATTTGAAAGTTGAAGATATTCCTACAGTGTGTGATTTTGTGGATGTGTTTTCAGAAGAGTTACCTAGTGTACCACCAGTTAGGAAGGTGGAATTTGATATTAAGGTAATACCGGGTGTGGAACCTATTTCACTGGCAGCATATAGAATGGCATGAACAAAGTTGAAAGAGTTAAAGGTACAATTACAAGAGCTTCTTAATAAAGGGTTTATACACCCTAGTATGTCACCTTAGGGAGCACCAGTATTGTTTGTTAAGAAGAAAGATGGTTCTCTCCAAATGTGTATTGATTATTGACAGTTGAATAAGGTAACTGTGAAGAATCGATATCCATTACCATGGATTGATGATTTATTTGATCAGTGGAGAGGTGCATTAGTATTTTCTAAAATTGATTTGAGATCGAGATATCATTAGTTGCGGGTGAAAGAGGAAAGCATTTTAAAGATAGCTTTTCATACATAGTATGGTCATTATGAGTTTGTGGTTATGCCATTTGGATTGACTAATACACCAGCTACTTTTATGGCCTTGATGAATACTATTTTCAAATCGTATTTACATTAGTTTATGATAGTATTCATTGATGACATTTTGGTGTAGATTCTTCAGGAGAAGCAGTTATATGCGGATTATGCTACAGATTCTTCAGGAGAAGCAGTTATATGCTAAACTCTTAAAATGTGATTTTTGGTTAGAGCGAGCCTCATTTTTTAGGCATATAGTATCAGCAGAAGATGTAAGAGTGGATCCTAGTAAGATGGAAGCTATACTTAACTGGAAGCCACCTAAGAATGTTATTGAGGTATGAAGTTTTCTGGGTTTGGCCAGATATTATCAAAGGTTTATGAAAGGATTTTCAACCATAGCTTTGCCTATGACTAAACTCTTACAAAAAGATATTCCTTTTGAATGGACTAAGGAATGTCAAAAGAGTTTTGATAGGCTTAAGGAATGTTTGACACAAGCCCCAGTGTTAATGTTACCTATTTCGAATAAAGAATTTATTAGGTATAGTGATGCTTTACATAATGGTCTTGGATGTATGTTAATGCAAGATGATAAGGTGATAACATATGCCTCTCGACAGTTGAAGCCATACGAGAGAAATTATCTTACGCATGATTTGGAGCTAGCAGTTGTGGTATTTGCAATGAAGATTTGGCGTCATTACTTGTATAGTGAGAAATGTTATATTTTTATGGATCATAAGAGTTTAGGATATTTGGAAACATAGAATGAACTTAATTTAAGACAAAGAAGATGGATGGAATTGATTAAAGATTATGATTGTGTAATTGATTATCACCCCGGGAGAGCAAATTTGGTAACGGATGCTTTAAGTCAAAAAGCTTTAGCATGTTTTTATGCTACACCACTGGAGTTAGTAAATGAGGTACGAAACTTGAATGCCTTATTATCTTTTCAGTTAAATGGTGGGATAGTAGAACAATTGCAGATGAAATTGTTGTTGGATGATCAAAGTAAAGAAGTAGCATCAAGGGATGAATTGTATATGAAATGGTTACAATAAACTCATGAAGATAGTAAGCTTGGATATAATGTTAATGTGGATGGTTTATTATTTTATCAATGTCGTAGATGTGTGCCTAATGATGTGGAATTGAAGAAGAGTATTCTAAAGGAAGTGCATGAATTGCTATATGCTATTCATCCTGGCAGTACAAAGATGTATAGGGATTTAAAGAGGATTTATTAATGGATTGGTTTGAAATGGGACATTGCAGATTATGTAGCTAAATGACTCGTTTGTTAGAAAGTGAAAGCGGAACATCAGATATTAGTAGGATTACTTTATCCTTTAACTATTCCAAAGTGGAAGTGGGAATGAATTACTATGGATTTTATTACTGGATTACCGCTGACTCAGAAGAAACATGATGTTGTTTGGGTGATTGTTGATAGATTGACTAAGACTGCTCATTTTTTACCAGTTAGAATGGATTATAGTTTGGAGCGGTTGGCAGAATTGTATCTTCAGGAGATAATGAGGTTGCATGGTGTACCCTTATCAATAGTATCAAATCAAGATCCACAATTTACTTCTAGATTTTGGGGTAGTTTGCAAAAGACTCTTGGAACTAGAGTGAATTTTAGTACAGCTTTTTACCCCCAAACAGATGGACAATCAAAAAGAGTTATTCAGATTTTGGAGGATATGATATAAGTGTATGTTTTGGAGTTTGAAGGTAGCTGGGATAGATACATACCTTTGATGGAATTTGCTTATAATAACAGTTATCAATCTAGCATCCAGATGGCTCTTTATGAACTTTGTATGAACGAAGATGTAGAACACTTTTATATTAGGACGAAGTAGGTGAAAGGAAACTAATCAGGCTAGATATTCTTTAACATACAAAAGAGAAAATCAGAATAGTGAAGGAGAGATTTAAAGCAGCCAGTGATAGATGGAAGTCATATATGGATTTGAAGCATAGAGATATTGAATATAATGTTTGTGATAAAGTATTCTTGAAAGTTTCTCCATGGAAATAGGTAATGAGGTTTGGTAAAAAGGGTAAGTTAAGTCTAAGATTTATAAAACTGTATGAGATATTAGATAGAGTGGGTCATTTGGCATATAGATTGGCTTTACCCCTAGAATTATAGAAGATTCACAATGTGTTCCATGTATCGATGCTTTAAAGGTATAGATCACGTCCTTCACATATATTACTAGTAGAATTGATTGAGGTGCAACCAGATATGACTTATGATGAGGAATCAATATCTATTTTAGCTCAAGAGATGAAGCAGTTATGAAATAAGCAGATACCATTAGTAGAAGTGCTCTAGAGATTTCATAGAGGCGATGGAGCTATATGGGAACAAGAGGAGGACATGCAAAAGTAGTACACCCAGCTTTGCACTGGTAAATTTTGGGATGAAATTTATTTTAAGGAGGAGAATTGTAACATCCGTAAATGGGGGCTAGAAGAATGTGTATAGGAATTAAGCTTTAAAGTGGTTTTAAGTTTATTTAATGATAATAGTGTATGAAAAATATAGTTGGTACGGGTGTACCAGTTATGGTACGGGTGTACCGAATGGGAGGTATTAGTACGAGCGTACCGTATATGAGTTGTATGAGGTAAAATTTGGCAGTAGCTTTCATGCGAGAATACCAATGGGTGGTATGGCTATACCAGAGTGTCGATGTAGTTTTATTATTGAAGTTTTTGGGTTGGTGCAGGCGTACGTGAATCTGTATGGGCGTACACGATGAAAAATTGGCTTTTTAAAGGAGAAATCATGTCAAATTTCTCATTTTTCTTCAGATAATTTTCTCTCAAATCTTCTTCTTTTCTTAGGTTTTGGAGTTTAAGTGAGAAATTGACAAAGATTCAAAAGCAATTGATAGAGGTAAGTTATTTAATTAAGCTTTATATGATTTAGGATTTGTTTTGGTATGTTATATGTTGGAAATGTTGTTAAATGATGAATTGAAGTTGTGTTTTGATAATTGGAGGAAAGGAATTTTGTTTTTACAAGTGGTTTGGTTAATTATGAAGTTTTAATGTTGGAATATCTAAATTACAGATGAAACTCTGTCAGATTTCTATTAGAATTATATAATTTGGATAAATTGTTATATAAGTTAGTAAAATTGGAATTTATATAAGCTATTGTATGGATATTAGGTGATTTTAGTATATGGTAATAGTTGAGAGTGAATAGTAAATATGGGTTAATTGGTGATTTTTATCGTAGTTGAAAAAAGAAGTGATTAGGCTTATTCTGATAATTTTATTGCTATGCAGCAGAAGAATTTAACAAAAGATTATTAGAAAAGAGTAAAGTAGTGGAAAAGGATCTTTATCAAGGTATGTGCATAATATGCAAACAACAATTATGTTCTATAATGGTTTTGAGTTTTGGATATATATATATATATATAACTGATTATTTTATACGATTGGTTACAAAATAGTTATCAATGTTATTTTGGATATCTTATTATGATAATTGTGTTTATTTAAATGATTTATTTTTCACGATTGGTTGCATAATGAGTATTTCAGTTGCTCAGATTCTTATTACAGATTCTTTGATATAAGAATGGATTTTACCTGGTTTTGAATTATGAATTGATTTCATATGATTTAAAGAGAGTTTGAAAGGTATATGATGATATTATTTTGATATATGATATGGAAAGAGTTGAAAAAGGATTTGTATTTTATAACCGGTTATTACCCGATGATGATGAGATAGGAAGATGATTATGAGATATACCTCATTAGGTTGAAAGGTTGAGTTATCGTTCCCTCCCCAAAAAGAGATGTGCATATTAGAGAGTATATGATATCACCTAGGGATGGGATTGAGACTCGTCTCCCATCTGGGTTATAATAATGTATTTATAGTAACTTATGATACAAAGTCACCTTAGGAATGGGATTGAGACATATCTCCTATTCGGGTTGCAGTAATTTGTTTATAGTAACTTGTGACTCAGATAGTATGATGGGATATAGTCACCTTAGAGGTAGGATTGAGACCTGTCTCCCATCCAGGTTACAAATAACTGTAACTTGTGACATGTTGGTGTAAGAAAATATTAAAAAAAAGGAAAAAGAAAAAGTAAAAGAGAAAAATGATTTATTGATATGATATACTATTATACTTTTGAAAGGTATACAATACATGATATGTATATTGAGTTCATGACTTTGGAAACATTTATTCTTTTATGTGTTTCAAAAAAGAATGTAATTATTATTGTGTTTGAATATTGTGCACCATTGAGTTTTATACTAAACGTTCCTTTTATGAAAGCAGATCATAGCAGTGACAAAAATAAAGAATAGATGAGCTTTACACCTGGCAAGTTAAAGATATTAAAGAGGACATATAGGTAGATATGTTTATAAGTGTGTTTATGTTTAATATGATGTAATTATGCAACTATGAAAAATACCCAAAGATAAAAGATTATGTTTTTGTATGTAATATATTATAAGATGTATGCTCTTTTTAAAATGCATTTATTTAAGTGATCGTGAAATTTTTAAAGTCCCTCATTTTCATGATTGCAATCAAGGTCACAAATTTCTATTCTACTGTGTCTATTAATACTTATATTTATATATATGCAGTTTAAATTTTTTTACAACATCCCTTATAGTATGTTTAGCGAGTTCTGACATCAGTGGGCAAAATCTGTTAAGCATATTACGAGAGCATATTATAGGAAGGGTAGGGTGTGACATTACTAACTTGTAGATTTGTAAACTTTTTATTTTTACTAGTTACTTTCTCATTTAATCAAAATTAATTACTTTTTTATCTGTAACGAGTACATTTATTGTTAAGTTAATTGATTTTCTTTTTAAAGGTTTGATGTTTACAAACACTTTCACTTGAATATTTCCATATTTTTACTCTAACAACTAATGGTATAGTTGTATCACCCCCTACTAAATGTATTGAAGAATTGTTGATTTTGTGTCTCAAGTTCCACTAGGTACTTGTATTGTACTACCATATGCTACTATCTTTTAGTTGAGTTTGTCTACATTTTCATAATAGCCTCTTGTACGATTGTACTACTTGGTCATATGACTATGCATGACTTACATACTTATTTTTCTACTTTATTATAAAATAGTTTGTAATGATTCTAATTGCATTTATTATATGAGTAATGAGTCTTTGTAAAAAGATAAGAGTATTTATTGTTTAAAGTTGCTTCTACTAATTAAGTAACTTAATTCTTTTTATTGCATCATGATTTTCTCTCTCATTATTGATATTCTTAAGCTCTTTTGTATTGTTGTCTTTATTACATTAATATTAGATTAATCAATTGGGGTTTATTGTTTTATATTAAGAAAATATTTGTGAGTTTGACTTTAATTGTAAAAATTTGAGTATAAGTCTTGAAATCACGAGGATTTTGATTCTTAATTAAAAAATTAATTTGTGTATTTTTGAAAAAAATAGTGAAAATTAAATGATTGCTTAGATAAGTGGACGTAGATAAATTATATATCAAATCAACATAAATTAATGTTGCTATTTCTAGGATTTCATTTATCCTCTCATAAAAATTATTTTTCATTTTTCTCTTTTTAAAATTTTGGAAAAAAAATAAAAAAATTATTTTCCTATTTTTATTTTCTTTCCTCATTTTTAGAGTTTTCTTATTGCTTCAATGATAGTTAAATAGTCAATCTTTTCTATTTTTAACGCCCATTGGACTTTTTATAACCTTTCTTTTATCAATAACATAAATTAAACATAAAATTTAGGTAAAAATCCAACGATGATGATTTTGATAGTCAAAATTCACCAGCTAGATTCTCAATAATTTGACGTTTATTTATAGCATGCAACATTAATTTTGATTTTTGTTGAGAATCACAATAATAAGTGAGATGTACTTCCTTATTTCTTTGTAGTATTCTATTTGAATTTATTTCCTAAATAATTATTGATTTTGAATGATACAATAGAATTATTCATTTTAAGTTATTATTATTTTTTAATAAATATTTATTTAAAGATATTTTAATAAAATACTATATTAATGAATGACTCTCTTTTTCCTATCTTGCTTCCAATGAGGATTCAAGAATGCCTCTCACCATAAATTCCTAAACCAAATGTCATTCGCCTAAAAACCTAATAGCTCCGAATAACTAACCCATACCTTTAAAAAGGGATAATTACAAAAATTCCTCAGTTTTGGCTTTATATTTTTAAAAATCCCAGTTGAATTTTTTTTTAACAATTACCTAATTTTGGTTACGAATACCTTTATTATACATATATATATTTTTTTAATTTTATTCACTTCTTTTTAGTATCTTATATAACCATTATTTTTGTCAATTTCTCATGTATCTTGCTCTTCATATCTTTTTATCTTACTTTTTCTTCTTCTTAATTTATCTCATTCTCCTTATTCTATCTCACTTTTCTTCTTATTCTTCCTCTTCATTTTCTTCTTTCCTATATCTTTAATCATAATTTTCAATTCTCATATCTTTAATCTTCATTTTTAGTTATGGTCCTTCTCCTTCTTCATTTTGTTCTTTTTTTCATATCTATATTCTTGATTTCTTTTTCTAGATCTATTATCTTCATTCTTTCTTTATTTCTTGTAATTTTTTTGGAAAATTTATTCAAAAATCTATTTCTAAAAAAATCTCAAGATTCATATTTTGGTGATTTGATTTTTGTTTGAAATTGAAGAAAATAATTATTATTATTGAAGAGTTAAAAGAACATGGCAAAATAATATCATTTCATATTTTAGCATCAATTTTTTTATTTATTAATTTTCTTGTTTATGTTGATTGTGGATTCTTTGATATTATTAAATGCATATGCTTTATTAAGAAAATTATGATTATTATTTTATTTATTTTTATGTTTTTCTATGTTTGATTCATTTTTGTTTTGTATATTAACAGAATATGATTTTAGTTTTCATTTTTATTGATTTTGAATGATTTTTTATGATGCTTCATATTGATTTACAAATAAATTATTATCATATCATACATTTTACAAAGATGAGTTTAATTTTGTATTTGGGTTGAATTTTTTGTAGATAGTAAGATTGACTACAGGACATAGCTTCGTCTAATTGGTTAGGATAAGAAAAGTATAACACACCTAAATATTGACTTATTATTGATTTATTTCCTTTTGTTCAAATTTTCATTTTATTATTATTGTTTGTACGTGATTTAAAGTTGTTATTGCAATATTAATCTCATATTGAATGTCACAACCCAAAACCTAGTCATTACCAGCTTAAGATAAATTACCCTAATCTCACAAACCTCTTATAATATATAAGATTCTTAAACACAATATAATCTTCAATTTATAATACTTGTCATGCATCATTAAAACTCCTTCAAAAAGAACACAATGAGATAGTATAAAGGACTAATAAATATCCTATCAACCTTCAATAACATAATCTAATATATAAAACTTACATATTAAAATCCTATGAAGAAGTCTAAACCTTGAAGCTTGATAAAAAGAAATAGTATTAAACTCTCATCCAAAATTAGCTTATAATCTGCAAAACCTGAAATTATAGGAGTGAGCTTCCACAATGAGAAATTATATGAGGTAGAAACTAATTTACCATTAATTCAATTAAATTAATATCAATTATATAATAGACAAATATATATATGCATATAATATATAAAATGCATCTAAACAACCAAATAAAATAATTAAATAAGTAAATAAATAAATTCATATATAAAACAACCATAAAAAATAGAAGAATGTTTATATAACCATATATAGTACCTTCACACCAAATCACAATTTCAAAAATCATGTATAACTCAATTGATCACATCCAAATAAATGATACCAATAATACAAGTCACATCACCTAAAGAACACTCAATCACATGCACATGTATCATGTAATAATAGTTCTTATATCTTATAACCATGTAATCTTGTAATAGGGTACCCTATAAACTTGTAACCATATAACTTGTAATCTTGTAACATATAATGATATGATTAAGAACAAAGATATATCATTATAATCAAATCATACACCATAATTTATCCTCATACAACATACAACAACTATTATTAAATTCATTACACAAACCCATTAACACATTGAATAAGTAATGAATTTTATATAACATATTACATAAGCAATAAACATAAGTTTATAATGTAATGCACATAAGCAAATAAAACAATCAATTGTTCCCTGACTTCTAGTCACATATCATGTACATAAACATGTTATCAAGTATTATACATTTAACTTCAATTAAAGTATACACGTATAATCTCTCACCTATATGTAAGGATAAATTTTTGATAATCATGGATTAAGCACTCCTTCAGTACCTCCCAAACCAGTATCTATAATGACATATAACATAAATCTCATCCACATATTTATAATAATATACTTACTAATAACTACACAATATTATCATTCTATAAAAGATTTAACTTTCCTTAACTAACTTCTAACCAACATTTATTATCATTTGACTAATCGATATTGAAATGGTCAAATTATTTTCCTACTTCCTACGTAGAAAAATTATACATTTTTATAATACATGGAAAAAGGATCGATCCTATAAGGATGGGAGAATCCTTTGATCCTTTGTGAAATATTTTGAAAGAAATGAATAATTGGAAAAATAAAATAAAAGAAGAATAAAAGTGATTTTAATAAATATTCAAATAAAAGTCTCCCAATCAAAAGCTAGCAATTATTCATGTTTATTGCATGATCATTGATTCATTAATCATTCTAAGACTTCTTTATTAAGCCAATTATAATTGCGAAAGCAGCTTCTCACAACCAATTCTTTCATAGTATTAAAGTGACCAGGAAGTAGCTCTAATACTACTTCTAATTGCTAAGTAAACATGGTGGAGTAAGTCTCTCACTAATCTATCAATAACCACATAATGAGCTAGAGGAATATGACTCAACCTAACAAACAAAATGCTCATATATATTCAGGCCAGATTGCGATAATCCATAAGAAAACTTAAAAATCATACAAGGAATAATAACTCCTTAAATTACACAAATAACAAGTCAAGAGATAATTACAAATCTAACAACTCATATGATAATTTATTGTGTTTGAACTTGTGTAATGGATCCAAATTATACAAATCACATACTTTGCTTAATGCTTGCCCTCACACTTGCCTAATGCTTGCCCTCAAGTATTCAAAATCTTTTTCTTAGTCAAAGTTCTATAATACATTCCAAATATTATACCAAAAGTTAAGAGAAATAGTAACATAGATTAATACTCAATATGCAACCAACTCATCAAAACAGTTAACACTTTAGCAATTATATAACATAATTCATAAATTTTAACCTAACAAAATTTTGCATAACCATATTATCAATTGTGACAAAGCAAAATAATTTTTTATAAGCAAGCATATGATAGAATAATTCAAATCCTTCTAAATACCACATGCTTTAATCAATGCAATCAACAAGAACCATATAATTTTTTTTCCACTTATTTTGAAGAGAACTTAGATTTTTCAAGATACTCATTCAGCCGTAGAAAGGGGATCTCTCTCTCATTATTAATCTTTCCATATGCAAATATTGCTTAAGGGGCATTAGGTCCAGTCTACCTAATCCAACTAGTAATAATATATATTTTGTTCCTTAAATGGTGTTCTTTTAAAATTATTAATGATCTACTAAAAGGTATAAGTCTCTCAACATTAATGATGCTATATGCATAGTTGCTTGAAGGAACCGAGCGTCATACCATTTGAATTAACCAATGTTGGTAAAACACACTTTATTTCTTTCCTTTTTGCTTTCTCTTTCTTTCTTTCTTTTCTATTGTTTTCTAGTCTTAATTCTAGCAAAATTAATATTTGGCAAGAATAAGTAGTTCTATACATGCATTAATAAATGAATCATGCAATTTTATCCAGTTTTAAGGCATATACATCTCTCTTTTAAGCTAATAGACCATCTTGATAAAAATATTATCATTCTTCTGATTTAATAACGTCCACATGACATACACTAATCATATCAAGGGGATATTTTATTGCCTCATGCATATTAAATTTAATTATCTCCTCATCAAACTCTATAGTTAATGTCCCTTCATGGATATCAATCTTAGTTCATGCATTTATTAGGAACGGTCTCTTTAACAATAAATCAAAGGATCTTGAGGATGAATTGTTATCCATTTGTATCACATAAAGATCTGTAAAGAAAATTATCATACCTTTCTGCAGTGTAACATGCTCCCATAGAATAATTAATGATCACAAAACAATGAAAACCATTGATTACCTTACAAGGGATGTGAAATATATATATATATATATAATTAGTACTACTCTTTATGTTTTGTGGAAGACATCTTAAATTATAAAACTTACTTTACATACTTGTATTTACTGTCTTAAATCTTACTTTAATTGCTTGATAAAATTTTATGAAAACTTTAAACTAATCTAAATTCTTACTATCAAAAATATTCCTGTTGAATTGGTGCTTTGGGATCCGTGCGCTCCATCCATCTATTAACTTGTGTCCATCAAATGGCAAACACTGAGTATTTTACTAGGTGATGCTTTCATTATAACATAAAAAAATATAATCTTATACATGTCATATATAATAACAAATCTCGTAATCCAATTCATCATAATTATATCTACACCATATAATCGTATAAACTATTTTTTCTGAATATTTCAGATTTATCAACCTTTATTTGTTCTCTATAATACTTAGATCTTTGTTCCATTTTATTAATACCTTATTAAATTTATATCCATGATACATGTCACTCACTCTCTTGAAACATTACCTTTTTCATTTAATTTTATAAACAATGGAATCTTAAATCATATATATTATATCATTTATCATATATCAATATCCATAATTTCATTTCATTTAATCATTTCCATAAAATATTTATATTGTATAATCATTATAATTACTAAATCGTCTATATCATACTTTAATTTCTTTAGTATACCATTATTACTTATAGGAATAACTCATACGTCAATAATTCAATTCTCTAAAATATCATGTCATCATGATATCAACATTTAAATGTTAAAATTATATATCATCGTTCCACCATAATTTTGCAATAATCTAAACTACTTAAACACATATCCAAAACCAATATCATCACTTTCATAAACATTTTAGAATATAATAAAATCCTGTAAGTGTTCATAAATACCATATTCTACTTTATCACGTATTCCTTTCATTAGCAATTCATAACATAATTAATAATACTAATTATTTTCTCTATCAACATTCAACATAAATAACAACAATGAAGAACATCATATTTTCATTATATTATCATTGTCTATGAGTAAAAGTTCCAATAATTGTATTCCATAACTTCTATTATATAACTATATTCATCGTATTAGGTATGACAGTAACTAATTATGAATGCATCTATAACATAGTCCATCATACCATACCATAATTCATTATTCAATACAATACCCATATGAACAAGATTATGATGTATTCATCACTCTATCATCATGATCATTCTTACTCTTGAGCATAAGCTCCAATCATTTCATATAAATCATCATATAATAATGTAGTGTGGCATGTTATATATATATCAATTTTCCATGTACTTTCTTTTATTTCTCATATAATTAATTTTATCATCTTTGTAAGAATGCCTACAAAACTACATTCTTTCTTTGAATGGCATACAATAACTAAACCATCATGTTTCTATATCATTTATTCATGTACACTCGCAATGCTTTCATCATATCATCCACTGAACTTTCATAATGCATGAATGAGAAATCTATCTGTGAGAATGCATTTGTGTCATGCATTCTCCCTCTTATTTTCCTGTATAATTTCATTTCATATTAATTGCCCTTTTCATATACTGGGCCATTTCATATCATATGTACACTTGGTACTAGGTCTTACATTTCATTTCATATTATATCATTGATTCAACATAATGGAACCCTTTTTACATTCATTTCATTGATTTCATATCATTTTTCCTTTCCATTCATTTCCTGTAAGAATTTATTTCATAATGCCTAAGTACCTTTTTCATTTATCATTTCCTCACTTTTGCTCATTTTCTTCTTTCCTTATTTCTCCATGTCATGTCATGATTATGAATATGTCAATTGATGTTTTCTTGACATGATATGTATGCTTTATGTCATAATGCTATGATGAACATATATAAGCATAATAATAATGCGTCATATATCATCCATTTTATGCATCATGATAACATATTATACATCATCCATTTCATATATCATCCATTTAATATATCATCTACTTCATGTGTCATCCTTTTATATAGCATCAAATCATACGTTCAATGATATTAACATATTGAAGATCACTTTCATATTGCAAATACATTAAAATATTACTCATTGACTTAAATTAAAAGATCATAACATTATAATCCATCATCAATAATTCATCATGAATCATTCACTATAAAACATAACATAACATAAATAAATTAGCTCATTTAAAATAATTATATACTATAATTATAGTAATTGATACATTACTATCTTTTTGCTATTCAACAGTCTTTGATTCTATATGATTCGATAACATATTCCAACATATATCGAACCTTCAAACCCCTTTATGTTTCTTACTTTCTCTTATTACAACTTCTTAAAACTATATCATATTTATGCTTTCTAACTTGTATAATATATTGCATGATATGTAATTAGTAATATATAAAATCATGTTGGAATTATACAATTATTGAAATATAATACTATACACACTTCATGTTATTCAATCGATATCATCGAATATAATAACAATCATTCCATCATGTAAATTTACTTCCTTACTTATATATATAACTCATAACATATAATCAATATACTTTAATGTCATGTTGTAATCATATGCATTTGAATAAATTTCCATGCATATCCCTTCTCATAACTTTATTATCATCATATAGTAAAATGATCATTTCCTTTAACAAATTCTATCCTATCACTGTATTTATAATTCTATATATATATATTAATCTTATTTGTTAGACCAATATATCATATTATATCATTTACATCATTTCATATTTATTCTATAATTACCAATCATCAATCATACTTCTGATATGATTATATCATAGTGAAAAAGACCCTCATTATAAAATGAATTCCATAACAACTAATTTATGTTATAATAATAATTAATAATCATAACTTTAATCAATAATAATGCTTTAGCATATTTTTACCATCATTATATCATATGTTGTCATTAATAATTATCCTTACTATTATTATTGATTTTCATTTTATAATCATTATTTATTCACATTTAGAATTTAATGTGTCATCAGCATCATTTTTATCATAGTATATCATATTTTCATAATCTATGAATATGAATGCCATAATATGTATTATCATATATTATAATATGTATCCTAAGAAATTTAGTTCCATTATTAACTATTATCCTTCATGCTCATTATAAAAAATATCATATAAAATAGAACATGTAAATACATGTTAAAAATTCAAGGTAAGTTAGTAACTTACCTGCCAATCTAAATATTAATGAATCAGCTAAAATAGCACAAACCTGATTTTCCATTCCATAAAACATACATATATACTTAACAGCTTCTTAATAAAAATACTTTTCATAAACTTCTATTGTCATTAAATACATTCCATTAACATCTGTTATTACTTAATACTTGTTCAGTATCCTTGCTCAATTGTATAACATTTAAATATCATCATATAACTTCTTATATCATACTTATTTAACCTTCGATAAATTTAAGTCTCCTTCATCAATTTAAACATTACTTATTTTAATCCATTAATCTTCTAGTACAACTACAAATATAGTGCCTTATCATATCTTATTTAAGAATTACTTAGATAACATCTTAACTTCATTTAACATACCCCTTTTTAATATCACTATCATTTTACCCTTTTTTTCTTTACTAATCAATGACTTAATTTAATGTACAAATGTTCTTTAAGTTATTATCTCAACCTTAAATTCCATATGTTCAAACATATATCATATACCTTTGAACTTTACTTAAACACTTTCATTTAATAAACCACATGTCTTAAACTTATACATTTAAATATCAATATCAATCTTAATA
Source organism: Dalechampia spathulata (assembly GCA_948192965.1). NCBI lineage: Eukaryota > Viridiplantae > Streptophyta > Magnoliopsida > Malpighiales > Euphorbiaceae > Dalechampia > Dalechampia spathulata. The sequence continues at coordinate 23,427 of CANYBF010183099.1, forward strand.
ATTTGAACACTTATAAACTGAATGTTACTATCCTTTTTTAACTCACTTAATCACCACCATTTATAAGCCTCATGTCTTTAACTTATGTATGTAATATAAATTTTCATCTTATAATATAAACACTTCAAAAATCTCATGTCATTATTCATATCATCATCACTTCAACTTCATTATGATTAACTTATATCAATTTTCATATAAATCTTATTATCTATTTCAATCTTATTCTGTGTGTCGCACCCTGAATTTTGAGTCTCTCGGATTGATTAGGGCAAACCGGGTCTATTCCATCACTGTCTTGCCTTTACGGGCGTTCCCGGTTCACCCTGATGCGGTTTAGAGCTTGGTTTAGGGTTGCTTGGGGGCATTTTTACCATTTTGGCCACTTACCCGTTCGGGTAAGTTAAGAGGTCGATTCGGGTATGCAACATACCCGATCGGGTATGTTGTTTACCCAAATCGCCTCTTTAAGATACCCGTTCGGGTATGTCCCCAAGTCTGTTATAATTTGAAATTCTGTTATTTTGGCGGGAGGAACATTATTCTTAGGGTTTTGAATTTTCATTTTCTCTCAATCTTCAAAAAGAACGCGATTTTGATTGTTGATTTTACTTTGAAATTTGATTGAATC